>JAODUO010000020.1:605000-697500 GCA_025642075.2 Ridgeia piscesae | reverse complement strand
CACCTTCAATTGTTTCATCCACCCATTTCATTATTATTGATTCAAACACCTTGACAGCTATTGGAGTTAGTGAAATTGGTTAATGTCTTTTTCAATCGACACAGGGGGGCTTGTTTTTGGCAACGGTACTACATTGGCCATTTTCAATTCCATAGGCAGTACACCTTCTCTTAGTGAATTGTTAAAAAATAGCAGTTAATGGAGGTGCGAGAAGATTTGCATAATTTCTTAACACCCATGCAGGGATGTTGTCAGGCCCAGTAGCTTTGTTGGCTTTAACACTCTCCAAGGCTTTAAAAGTAGTACATACGTTTATCACATACTGATCCGGCAGTTCCTCGTTAACGTCGAACACCTTGTGACTCTTATTTAACCGAGGCAAATGGTCACTCACAGACACAAAGAAATCATTCATTGTATTGGCCAGTAAGCCACAATCACCATCCGTTGTTTTGTTAGCTAGACCTTGCATGCATGATTTGCCATTTGTTTTTTAAGTCCCATTATTGTTTTCATATGCTTCCACCAATCGTGGCTTCACCAAACTACATAATAATTGAATTGAACGAATATGCCACATTATGTTTATATTTACATCGTGATATAATATACATAATAATTAATTATAAATATTATAAATAATATATATATATATATATATATATATATATATATATATATATATATATATAATATATATATATATATACATATATATGTATATATAATATTTATATATAAACGTTGCCATACAGTTATCTTAACATATTATTGATAATACAAAGCAAATACGAGCAATATCGAACAACAATTACCTTTGCCTGTATGTAAAATTCACGAACATGCGCAAAACAAATATATAATTTATTTATTTTCGGGCTAGCATATTGTGAAGCCTATCTAAACATATACTAATATAATTGCGGTCTTCAAATATTATTATGGAAAAATAAAAATTATTAGAGCGTTGTTTATTCGGAAGAAGGCTATGTATGGGAGTATTTTAAAATGTCAGCCAACTAATATGACGTAAGTTGTCAGCACAAATAATCTCAACAACACATATTTGGTACAAAAGCAATTTAGATTTGCTTTAAGTTAGTTAACATAGTTTAGCAAAACAATTATTGATATGCTCTTTAGATGGATAACATAATTTATACTGAATAATTTAATTCGGCAAGAAATATGAGTATTGTCTTCTACTAACAAACGCCATTCCCGGAGGAGTCGATGCAGCAATGTTTATTTTTATTTATTTCGCTTGCATTACATGCCTTATTGACATGGTTTCTAATTTATGGCATTGCTTGGTTTCAAACTGTTCTTTTTGAAAGTGTATTTTACACCTTATTTAATTTATTTTTATTTCATTTATTTATCTTTCTTAGCTTACGTACTTATTTATCTTAGCTTATTTGTGTATTATATTCATAGATATTAACACACCAATAGCCCAAGATCGCTTGCCCGCTATCAGTTGACACATGATACTTCGAAGTCAACACGGGCAGTTGACAGTCATTCTACTGCAGGGCAGAAAGCCACTGTAGTGCCTGTACGTTGTATAGCATTGCACCAGGTTTTCTACATAATAATCACGTTATCTATTTACTGACTTCAGTTAGCCAGTGTTGTATAATTATGTACAATCTGTTCAGACAGTTGCCTCACAAATATGTCTGTGTCTGAGACATATCAATAGACCTACACTTAGCATATAGTGTCTAGCTTTGTGAAGGGTGAACATGACTTTTTACATGGCAAAACAGTATGCGTTTAGTAATATATTTAATTTGATATAGCATCAGATCCACAATTGTTCATAGCGCTTTACAATACACAATACATTATGATCATTAAAAAATTGACCAACTGAAGTCCGGCTTACAAAGACATTGGAGAGATCACCCAGACCTATATAATTACAATTTCACAGATTAAAAACTAGACTGTGAAAAGTAGATGAAAATAGTAATATTAAGACGGTCAACTAACTAATTGTATTGGCTTCTTTGTGTGGCTTTGGCTGCAGGTGGGAAAGAAAAAAATGGATGGAATTGCTGAATCATTCAGTCTTCTTCCGATCTTGTTTGGACGAACTACAAAACATTTCTCCTAAAAATGATCACTACAAAGAAAGCTTTTTGATGTTGGTGTCCAGTTTTTTCTCCTAATGACTTGGGTCCACTTTGCTCGGCATTCGGGTCTTTTCTTTTCGTTGGGGAATCTGCAGAAGGCACTATCCATTATCAATTATAGTCATAAAATAGTACCATATTATAATTAGGCTTTTGATTAATACAAAATGCGTCGATCGGGATAGGACTATGCAGAGTAATATTTAAAAAAATCCGTTTAGTACATTTCCCCTATCCCGTAGTCTGACCTGGCCACCAGCTCCCTCCATTCCTCTCGCCTCTGAGTCTTCCTCATGGCGGCGCCCAGCGTCATGTCAGTCCATTCCGGGATATTGTACTCCCATCTCTTTTTCTGTTTGCCTCTTCTTCTCCCTGCTTGCACTGTGCCCTGCAGGATTGTCTTGGCAAGCCCTGTAGATCTTGTTACGTGCCCGTATTATTTCAGTTTGCGTCGCTTTACTGTGGTCAAGAGGTCTTCGTGGGGCCCAATGGCTTGCCGAGTTCTGTTTCGTACCTCTTCGTTGGAGATGTGGTCTCTGTAGGTGATGCCGAGGAGCTTTCTGTGGAACCTCATCTTCATGGCCTGTATCCTTCTCTCTGTGTCTGCTGTTAGTGTCCAAGACTCACAGGCGTACAGGAATATGGACATGACTAGGGAGCGCATCAGTCTGATCTTTGAGCTGAGCGCTATATTCCTGTCATTCCAGATAGTCTTGAGTTTTGCGAGTGCTGCTGTGGCCTGGACGATCTTGGCGAGAATTTCAAGTTTAGATCCTGCGATGATTGCTCCCAGATATTTGAACCTGTTGACGCAATCTAGTTTCTCGCCGTTGACCCTGATGGCAGTGCTGATGCCATTGGCGTTGTTGGTCATCAGTTTGGTCGTCTCTGCATTGATCTGTATGCCGAAGGCTATAGAAGTATTGTCAAGGCGCTCCACCAAGTCAGCTAGCTCCTATTCCCTTCCCTTCCTGCCAGGCCGTCTATGTCGTCGGCAAAACGCAAGTTTGTAGTTTTCCTGCCACCAATGCTGACTGTCCCTTCATGATCATTCAATGCGTTAGTCATAGTTCTCTCCAAGAAGATATTGAAGAGGGTGGGGAGAGCACACAGCCATGTCTTACTCCGACTGTGGTTCTGAACCAGCCCCTATGCTGTTATTAAGGTAGACTGCGCGGGTGGCCTTGTCATAGAGGTTCTGTATCATTCTGATCAGATTGGCGTTGATGTTGTACTGCCTCATGGTGGCCTTTTGCACAATATCCTAAGGTTGAATATCTGCTCTGTTGTGTTGCGTCCTGGTCTGAAGCCTGCTTGTTCCTCAGCGATGATCTTTTCCGCTTGTGGCTTCAGTCGGTTCAGCAAGATTTTCAGCATAACTTTGCTCGGGTGGCTGATGAGGCTGATGGTACGATATTTCTGGCATAGCTATCGGTTGCCTTTCTTTGGGAGGGTGATGATGAGAGATTGGGTCAACGGCGTGGGCCACTCCCCTGTCTGCCAGATCTTGTTGCAGATAGTCAGTAGGACGCTTATCATGGCTCTCCCCCTGCCTGCACCAGCTCCGCTGGGACGTTGTCCGCTCCTACTGACTTCCCATTCTTGAGCGATTCCACCGCTGCTTCCACTTCTTCGCGAAGGATGGGTAGTTGTCGTTGTCGGTTGCTGGAGAGACGTTCAGTACTTTTGGGTCTCCTGTGGCTCTGTAGTTGTACAGCTCGGAGTAGAACTCGGACCTCCTCTTTAGGATGTCCTGTTCTTCAGTCAGACATTTTCCGTCCTTGTCCTACATGGTGGTAGTTCGTTCTTGCTTTGTGTTGGTCAGGTCTTTCACCAGCTGGTACGTTTTCTTGCTGTTATTCTTCTTCATGCTATCTTTGATGTCCTGGCACTGCTCTTCAATCCAGTTCATCTTTGCCTTTTTCATGCCTTTCTTGATTTCTTCAACTCCCTTCGTTTGTCCCACAGATCAAGTAAGTCAGCTGTGACCCAGGGATTCTTGACTGGGCGATGTTTGCCAAGGATCTCACTGGCGGTGTTGGTCACTGCTGTGTTGAAGGTGTCGATCAACGTTTCCTGTCTATGCCGTCAGCTACAAATTTCCCTCCTATCATTGCGTGGAAGGCTTTTGCTACTTTGGGGTCCTTCAGCTTCTCAAGTTCAAAATTTGATCCTGGCGTGGCCGAGTTTCTGGACCCTCTTCAGATGTAGCTTGAAGATCATCATGACGAGCTCATGGTCGCTTCCAATGTCGGCTCCATGAAAGCTCCGTATCTTGGCAATGTTCACGCTGGACCGGAAGCGCTTCCTTGCCATGATGTAGTCTATCTGGTTGTGGTGATTTCCGTTTAGGCTGTGCCACGTGGCTCTTCTGGATGCTTTGTGTGGGCCAAAGGTGGTCGCCAGCATAAGGTCGTTGTAGTTGGCAAATTCCAGGAGCCCTAGGCCTCTCTCATTTGACTTGGTGTTGCAGTATCTTCCACATGTGCTTATCCAGTTCTCATAAGCATCTTCTCCTATCTTGGCGTTCTAGTCGCTTTGCACTGCTAGAATGTCTTTCTTTGCAGTATGGTCCAGGACTTCCTGCAGTTGTTCGTAGAAGTCTTCTACATCGTCATCGTCGTAGTCTGATGTTGGGGCATACGCCTGTATGCTGGTGATGTTAAATGGCATTGCCCTCAGGCGGATGGTGATAAGTCGGCTGGAAACCGGCCGACAGCCCATGACGCAGTTCACAGTGTTTTTGTGAATGAGGAACCCGACTCCTTGTTCATGTTTGTCGTCTCGACCACTGAAGTACGGTGTGGTACATAATTCAACCAATATGTATATGACTGTAATGTTTTAAAACAATTATTTTCCTAAATTAATGGCAATGGAGCATGTTCGCATAGACTATTACCTAAGCTATATCGTGTAACTGAGATTCTGACGCCGGATCCTGTTTTCTGTCGGTTGGTACAGTTGTACGCTACACATAAACTATATTTGCAACTTCACAATGACTGTTGTAACCAAGTGTCCAAATGGATTAAAGTTGTTCACACCAGTTTCAACCATCGAACTGTCAACAGTTTGGGTGGGATAAACGACCTGGGATATTGACTCCAGGTTAAACTCATTTCCAGGTCCCAACCCTTCCCCTAATGACTAAGCTAGAGGCTACAGCTTACCCCATTAATTAATCATCAGTCATTTTGCCAAGGAGCCACAGTGACACATCTTCAGATCACTACCCCAACCAACTCAAATCACTCACAAGCTGGTCCTGCTGGCCGACTCCAGAAATTAATCATAACAGTCTTATCCATAATCTAGCACTAGGGACACATAACCGAGTAACAATTTTTTTATTGCCAGACATGTATTGCATTTATTCTATATATCCTGCCAGCGGGTACAGCAGTTTCTGTCGTGCATGTAGATGGCAGACACTGGTCCACAGCGGCTTCAGTGCAGTGGCCAGCTTGTCACTCTAGTCTACAGGGGAAATATTAATGATCTAAATATGTGATTATATCTTAGCTTATTTGTCTTAATGTAGCTTATGCAATTATTTAATTTATATTTTAGATTTAGTCAACACGTCATATTAATGTGAAGCGCTTTGATTGACATTTAATTATTTAAAAACCGCTATATTAAGAAACGGAGTTATTATTATTATTATTATTATTATTATTATTATTATTATTATTATTATTATTATTATTATTATTATTATTTACACCGACAAGTTTTTTGGCCGCTGCTAACATGTAAACTGGCCCTAGTGTGTTACTAGGAAAATCTGTACTTCGGACATGCGCATTAAGGATCGATGCAGCAGTAATTTTCAGCTGCATGATTTTTCGTATAGTCCTGCACATAATCGGTACTAAAAGAAAAGTTGACTGTAGATTTGAGTAATAATTTTGTATACATGGCTTTAAAAATCTATTAAATGGAATTTTAGAAAACGGGCATAACTTGGGGACAGCAATTTTTCAAAATGGCTGCCAAATTCAATTTCTCCGAATCTAAATAAATGCGTCATATAGAGCAATATTTGTGGTGTGCATAATACATGTTATTATATAATAACAAGAAATTAAAATATATAATTTTTTTTATTCCCCCGGCATTCACTTCCGTTATTTTTAAAGATGGTGGTCGTCATTATTATATGTCACCATACCTCAAACACTACGTCACAAAGAGCAATTGTGTTTAAATTGTTGGATAGCTTGGTGGTTTGTGACGTCAAAGGTTGTATATTTGACCTTCAACAACATCAAAATACTCGCCACTTTTACAGATGGCGTCTGTAAAAGTGGCGAGTATCGAGGATATAGTTTTCATTGTCACGCTTACATTTTACGGACGTTAAAAACTATCACGGTGGCGTTTCTGCGCATGCGCGATAAATGTAAAATCACAAATGTACAGCGAAACGTAAAGCATTTGTGGTAAAAGTACCACGGGCTGTTCGTCAACTCAGCTGTGGTGATTATTGTGAAGAATTATTTAAAATGTCGTTCAATACATTAACATATTACATATGTTTAAATCACTGTCACGATCATGGCGCACTACAGTCACGTATTTATACTGTAAAGGCTTTGCGTTTCGCTGCACATTGGTGATTTAACATTTATCGCGCATGCGCAGAAACGTCACCCGGATAGCTTATACAACGCCCGGAAAAAATATACGCTAGACAATACTATTGAATGTATTGTGTGTGGCTCCCTCTGCTGGGGCTGGGTTAATTCACCAGCAGCGCTAGTCTCGGCTGCGTAACTTCGCGGAGAAGACAGTCTGGTGACTTAGCCGGCTTATCCGTGTGGGGCTAAACAATACTGCGACCTCACGGATACTGGTTAATCCTGCCGTAATTCCTCTTTTACAGACAACTGCAAATTTGTATTTCTAGTTATTTAATTGTATTAGTATCAGTTTAAATTTGAATAGTTTCATAAGACATCATTATCCGATAGAAAACGTATCGTTATTTCAAATTCGGCCTCAGACACAATCAGCGTCTCTACCCTACTCTGTGGTAAGGACGCCCTGTCGGTTACATCGGCAGCCCAATAATTTCCCAGGCGGAGTTGTGGAGTTGAAAAGTACTGCCACCTCACGGAGTCTGGTTAATCGAGGCTATAGCAGCGCCATCTGTTAACATTCGTTAGATTGAGTTAGGTCGCATCATGATCGCGTCGACACTTAGGCCTATATACCGTTGTTTCATCGCTCGGGAAATACTCGCGGGAAGTTAAACTGACATTATTAAGTGCAAAATGGGGAAGATCAGTCAAAGATACTTGCGATAGTGTACGCAAAAACTGTCACCAGAAGACCCAAGAACATATCTGACATGTTTGTGGGAATAGGTACAGGAATTTTTGTGTGCTAAAAATAAGCCGCTTCCCCTTAAACCATTGACTACCTTCTCTACCCCGTTATATTATGTAATGTTACGCCCTACTATGCCAGTGGCGACACACAACGGACTTGTGTGCTTGAGTGTCCTCACCTTTTCTGTCACACTGTGGCTTGGATCTGTCACTGTCAAAGAAACACAATAATTATAGTTGTAAATCCTGCCTCCAGAATCATCGGCAGAGACCTTCCCAACTGTGTATCCTTGTATGATCAGCAGCGTCTGTTATGAAGAAACGGTCTCATCTCCCTCAACTGTGTGTGTGTGTGTGTGTGTGTGTGTGTGTGTGTGTGTGGTGGTGTGTGTGTGTGTGTGTGTGTGTGTGTGTGCTGTGTGTGCGTGTGTGTGTGTGTGTGTGCGTGTGTGTGTGTGTGTGTGTGTGCGTGCGTGCGTGCGGCATGCGTGCGTGCGTGCGTAGTGTAGGCACATTTCGCAGGAGAGTTGGTGGCTGGGTTCGATACTGCTTTCAGGGCTTACAAATGACACTATTTCCATGACATACTAGTGACAATGCCCCGCTTGTGTGTCGTGGTATTGGTATTTATCAGGTATTCATATTCACAGTTAAGGTGCAAACTTGATATTAAAGAGGAAATTGGGTTTAAGAGCTCTTGACAACGTTGGCGAAATGATCTCCAGACCACGTACTATCATTCCTGTAGGTTGCTGTCGGTAACCTGAGCTGAGGTCAGGGAGATTGCCACTTAGACCAATGACAACGTTGGTCGCTCTCATAGCAGTCAGTGGTGATTGTCGTTGGATCAATGTTGAAACCCAGATTTGCGCACTTGGCAATAACTGAGTTGACGAATTCGTCGTACACACTGACTCTTTCCCGACGGTACAGCTTACACACACCGTGCGGAGGGAATATGACACACAATTGTTGGTACAACTTTCGACCGGTTGCGTAGGTCCCGTCCATGAACCGTGCCTGGTCACGAACGAATCTTGCACCGTTCTTATGGTTCCTGGTCGTGCGCTACTTTCATTTGCGCTCAACAGAGTAACTCATCCTTACAATCCCTTTTAGAGCAATGCAAGTCTGGAAGTATATTTTCTCACCATGTGTACTGTACTTACTATCCCAGAAGGCTATCATTGAAGCAGACATTCACCATCGGATATGTTGTGCAGCACATTCTTCTGGAAACTGTGCAACCACGTCTTCGATAACCACAATATCAGCAAACAGATCAATATGATGGTTTACATATCCGTTTGTCTTACCACTGTACTATACGGGAGCGATGTGTGGGTTACATATGTATGTACTCCGAAGAACACGAAAAATTCCACCAACGTTGCCTCAGAAAAGATTCTTTGTATCCGATGGGAAGATCGCCACAGCTACGCTAGTATCCTCATGGAGGCCAACATAACTAATATTGAGGCGATGATAGTACAGAACTAACTCCGCTAGAGAGCCACTGTATTTAGAATGTCTCTGGTGGCAAATTATGTTTTCCCAGCTAGCACTTGGCATGAGCACACTGGTGGCCAGAGAAAACAGTTTCAAACAATTGCTAAACATTACATGTAAAAAGGTGAAATGACCATACCAGGGAAGCCATGGCTGTGAGGCGTCCACTTTGGCGCAATTTTACACAAATATTTTACTTCATGAGGCAAAGAAGCATCAGAGGAGAAAGGAGAGGGAGATCTCTCAACATCTTCACGTCTCTCTTCTAGCTCCTGTCCACACTGCAACACGACCTGCAGATCAAGAATCGGGGTCCTGAGTCACGACGACCTTCATAAGACGTCTTCCTCGTTTCGAGGGACCGGTGATGACTGTGCATTGACTTGAGTTGTGACATGCATTCATCACGTAAGTTACCGAGAAGGTTTGTGTAAATGTCCTTCTGAATGTTCCACCCGACCAACCGACTGAACTGGAAATGCATTTAGTTATTGACTCTAGACCTACGTTGGACTTATTTACTGTTGCTTGTATAATATAGAGTGGATAATCTAAATTGCACATGTTCGTTTGTGAGAGCAATGTCCACTGTTTGTGACACTGTATGTTTGTTGACCATCTGCAGTTCACGTCAATGTGACACGTTCTCCCGTGTCACATTGAATGAAACAAACCGTCAATTGCGTACATCTAACGAGACACGGAATGTGTTGGCGGTCAGTGTAATCTGAAACAAGACACGTTAATTATGTCAAGTCATGCTATTAACCTTACCTTGGTTGACATCGTAAGTTATTGCGTTGTTTGTACCGATGTATGTGGAGTTCAGTAGAGCATCCGTTATTTGTTTATGTAACATGAATATACTACATCGATGACAACGATTTGTGATGATGATAATGATATCACAATGACAGCCGGTCCTGGTATAGAGGACCTTTTTTCCGCCATAACATTCATCACCGAAAACACAGAATCTACGTTCATACCACTCTAAATATGTTCTGACTTTGTAGATTTAGAACAGAGCGTTACACAATTAAATGTTATCAAGCTTTTCATACAAGCATGCTTTATGGTTTCAACTGTGTCTATTATATAGGAACCCTAATGGTGACAGAAGGGCGTTGATGGCGGGGGAGAAGCAGAGATCATCCAAAAACTTCGCAATGCACAACTCGTCCCTGCGTCTCGAGAAAAACAACATTGATGCATTCCAAACACCTTCAATTGCACTACATATTGAGACTCCTCCTAATGCTTACATTTGCACTTATCCTTAGGTTTCTCAATAATAGACTAATCCATTCTCCTGTCACCCACTAAACATATAACACCACAAACCACGGTTCCGAAGCGTATGTACGTACGAATACACACATACGTAAGTGTATTTAGTAAACTAACGAGAGTTTTACAAACCTAAGTATTCGAGTATGCTCTGAAGCTAAGTTTCAAACTATGAATATGTTATGAATATCCTAACATGTAAGAAATAGAAAAGATAAGTAAGTAGTTTGTTTATTTCTAACCACAACAAATAAGAACATTAATATATAATAATTATATATATATATATATATATATATATATATATATATATATATATATATATATATACGGGCGTCGATCGATGGGGGACGGGGGGACACGTCCCCCACTTTTCAGCCTGGGGGGACGGCATATGAATTGTCCCCCCCACTTTTCAGCTCAGAAAAATTGCGAGGCATATAGCCTGATTCACCACTCCTCTATCTTAAAAGCCGCTACACAAGACTAGCTAGACAATAAACTCGCAATATGAAGTTCCGACTACGCATTAGAAAATCGACTAGATAAATTGCTTGACTGGCCACACCGCGCAACTTGATCTTACTTTAGTAAATAATCATCATGCCGGGCTGCGCCGCTACCGGGCTCTATCAGTTTGCAACCTTGTGTTGATATTATTTATAGGCTCTAGCCATCAAGCACATTGTAAATGATGACATTTGTGTTGCACTTTCACCCCTCGCCTGCTTGATGTTTATCGCCTACGGCAGAAGCGACGGATTCCTGCACTTTGTGTAACTTATTCCCATTTTAGTGATGACAAATTTCTTTGCCAAAATGTTGGATTGGGAAGTTCTACACAGCATGGGCATCGATGGATGGGGGACGAGGGGGACGCGTCCCCCACTTTTCAGCCTGAGGGGGTCAGCATAGGAAATGTCCTCACACTTTTTCAGTTCGTGCAAAAATTTAAAGGCATATATAGCGAGACTGGTCACTCCTCTCTCTTATAAACTCTACATCGGTCTAGTAGTAAAATTAATAAAAAAATATACGAGTTCAGATATAAACTTCCGACTACCTAGTGGAAAATCACTAGATAAATTGCTTGGTTGGCCGCAGCCCGCAACTTGATCTTAGTCCAATAAATATTCGTCATGCCGGGCTCTGTCATTTTGCACCCTCGTGTTGATATATATTAATAGGCATTAGCCATCAAACACATTATAGATTATTAATTTTTGTTCGCCGTGTCACCCCTTGGATTGCAGCCTGGTCGCCCCACGGCGGAACCTGCGGATTCCTGCACTTGTGTAATTTGATCCCATTTTGAGTGATGTCAAATTTCTTTGCCAAAAGGTGGGTTTGGGAAGTCCCACACAGGCATCCCTGCAACCTCTGCATCGTGTCACTCTATGAATCAGGCAAGCAGTGTTGGGTCCAAAGTCTACCCCCCAATGTTCAGCAATTGGGGCCGAGCCATGGCCCCTCTTCAATGTTGCCAACATAACTATTTTAAATAGCATAACATAAAGGCCTTTGTTTATTTTAGAATTAGCACCAGACCAACAATGAATTATGTTTTATGTATTTCATATATATATATATATATATATATATATATATATATATACATATATATATATATATATATATATATATATATATATTACACATGTCAAATAAACATGTATATATGTATATTTATTTATAATATATATATATATATGACGTATTATGATATTATATATATATATATATATATATATATATATATATTATATAATATATATATATATATATATATATATATATATATATATATATAAATTATATACATACATGTATGTATATATAAATTGTCCCCGTCCCCTCACTTTTAAAACCGGATCGACGCCCATGTATATATATATATATGTATATATATATATATATATATATATATATATATATATATATATATATATATATGTATATATAATATATATATTATATATATATATATATATATATATATATATATATATATATATGTGTGTTTATTCATTTATGTTACTGACATTGAATGGCTGTAGTGCATATACATCAAGTAAAACATTCGGTGAGCAAAAGTTCTTTGACATGAATCAACTAGGCGTGTATTGGTAGCATTCACATAGCATTGGAAAATTTATTTTTTAAGTATTTTCAAAACTAAACAGTGCTGTTCGTTTACAAACGCGACACGTGTCATAACATACATCACTGATTCCCGCCCTACAGAAATCGTTAGTAATTACAATAATCTAGGCCTACGGACTACGAACACCTATCAGAAATATTAAGAGATGTTAGAGTTTGGCATTTTCTTTTTTGTTCATTCGTCCAGATTGCCGAAACAACTCCCAGGTGTTTCTTTAATGCCCATTCGCTAATTCTATATGGAAACTGTACGCGCGTACGTGCGTGTGCGGTGCGTGTGTGTGTGTGTGGTGTGTGTGTGTGTGTGTGCGTGGTGTGTGTGTGTGTGGGGTGTGTGTGTGTGTGTTGTGTGTGTGTGTGTGCGTGCGTGTGTGTGTGTGTGTGTGTGTGCGTGCGTGTGTGTGTGGTGGTGTGTGTGTGTGTGTGTGGTGGTGGTGTGTGGTGTGTGTGTGTGTGTGTGGTGTGCGTGCGTGTGTGTGGTGGTGTGTGTGTGTGTGGTGTGTGTGTGTGTGTGTGTGCGTGGCCGTGTGTGTGTGTGTGTGCGTGTGCGTGCGTGCGTGTGTGTGTGCGTGTGTGCGTGTGCGTGTGCGTGTATGCGTGCGTACGTAGATCTATCTATGTGTACGCTGCAAACATATAATTAACGCCCACTGTGAATTCTGAACTTTCTATGACCTGAAACCTATTATCATAAAGCAAGCGTAAACGGCTACTTTCTTAAACGGAACATTTTACTTATGTAAGTTTCCTCACACGTTTCCTGTCCAGACGCGGCAACACGAGACTTAAGTACGTAGTTGCGGTGTTTGCGTGAAATCCACCCACGTCCTAATCGGGAAACCGCGTGGGCGCCACCTGGGTATATAGTGGCCATAGAACCGACACTCGGCCATTCGAACCAGAATCACCTGCCTACAAGTCGGTCCAGACACGCACAGAACAGTGGTGAGTTTGTCTTCTGTTTCTTTCGCGGACGCGTATAAAACTTTAGCCAATTTGCCAAAATAGCTATCTTCTAACTCTACAACGTGACATTTATTTTCTTTGCAACACTATAATCCGAAATAACAACAACGCACGTGTTTCAATGTATAAGTTGTGTGTTTGTTCTTTGTAAGAACAGTTTAAATGGTATACCCTTGGTAAATTGTGTGTTCTTTGTAAGAAGCAATTATATTGTTTGTTACGTTGCGTTACCTGTCGAAATCAGTATCTGACTATAATCGTTGTTTAATTAGCGAACGAATCGAACGAACGAGCGACGGCGTACTCGCACGAACCCACGAACAGATATGAATAATTATAGTAAACAACGAATAAACAAACAAACCAATGAACGAACGCACAATCAACCGAACGAACGAACGAACGAATGCCTACACACATGAACACACGAAACGTTATGTACGCACAGTAAACATCAAATGAAAGGACGAACCAGCGAACGAGCGAATGAACAAACGAAGGATAAAACATTCTTCGCAATATGTGTAAAACAAATGTATTTTATCTTCAGCAAAATTCAAGATGAAGGGATCCGTTATCACTACCCTGCTGTCACTGGTTGTTCTTCAAGCCGGTAGGTGTCGCTGCAAGCACTTGTTTAGTTTCGGGGCGATCCAGGGATGTCATATAATGTATTTATATACATAATGTTAATTATGATAATTTGAAATATTTGAAATACAATTTTATAACATTACAATGAGGATTAAACTAAAAAAACAGTTTTCTGTAGATTCTTATGTGAAGTTCGACTGAAAATCGATATCAACCTGCTAGTTATTTAATACATATTATTATATATATATTTATCGAGTCTCTAAGAAATCAAGTGTGCAATGCAATGCAATGCAATGCAATGCAATGCAATGCAATGCAATGCAATGCAATGCAATGCAATGCAATGCAATGCAATGCAATGCAATGCAATGCAATGCAATACAATACAATACGCCCGAAAGGGAAATCACACCCGTGATCAGCTGCGTGGTCAACTCAATTTATGATGTATTTCCAGCCGCCGACTTCGGACCGTGGTCGGAATACGGCGCCTGTAAGTGCGATCTGAAACAGTACAGAAGCCGTGTCTGTGAGGCAGAACCTTGTGTCGGTGACTACGTCGAAAGTCTTCCCTGCGCTTGTGTCCCACTCAACCCGGCAGGTACAGTACTCGACTGTGACGTCTTTGTTCTTTACTATTTTCTGACAGGAATCTATCCATCATTATTCAACTGTAGTTGCTGACGAGTGATCAATGACCATCACACGTTGTTATCATGTTTCAGAAATGGTTACGCAGATCATCTAGTAAAACATTTAAAATATAAATGTTACGTATAAAGTGGGTATGTTGCGTGCACCTTATATCTTGCTTATAGTTATACTTATGACAACTGAGCATGTGTCATAGGCTTATGACACACACGTCTGCTCCTATTTCAATGTCGATACGTTGTCTGTAATTGCATGTTTGGCAAACATTGTCTTGTGATTGTTATTTAACCATGACGTGCGTATATATTGACATATATATTTAGATTATTTAACACACCAAGTATAGCAATGGTAACAGCACAACCGAATATATGATGACGTTCTTACAGTCGACTGTCCCATGGTGGCCGGCGCCGACAGCGTGTATGGCCTCCTGGGAGACCCGTGCGACTGCCAGAACTATTACCAGTGCGAGTACAACACGACGACCAACGCGTTCATCGCCCTGCAGCGGGCGTGTAACCCGTGCGAGAAGTGGGACCAGGATGTGTTGACGTGTGTGAGGGACGAGAGCAAGGGAGACTGCACCTGGGCCCCGACCACGGCGGGTATTGGTGAGAATCATTCAGCCGTAACATCACAGGTGTTATTTCTAGATTGTGTTGGCAATATATCTCGTGCTTTAATTAATTTCCTTCTTACTTCCACTCCGTTATTGTGTGTGTATGTCATGCTCTCCTATAACACAAGCTTGTAATTGTTGATGTGTAAACCACACGCTGCAAAGGCATTGTTGCTCTTCTGCTCTGAAGTCCGGTGTGAACAAAACGTGTTCTAAAATGTATCCCTGACAGCAACGTCTTTCCAAAACGTTACATTAAAAATGGATTGAACTATGTAAATTTAAGAGACAAGTCTTAGTTGATAGTAACAACATGTTTCGCTTCGTCTCTCAGGTTACTGTCCCCTGGAGGTGGTCGAAGGAAACGCCTACCAATTCCGGCTGGGGAACGAAACGATGGACTGCGCCCCAGGCACCATGTTCAACCTGACGGTGTGCACATGTGTGCGCTATGAGCCGTGTAAGTTAACAGCAACGTCGCTTATTCAGCATACAGACAAACGAAGTTAGAAAATGATATTACGTTTTGTTATTCGACTATCAGTGGATCTATTTTGTTAATATCCGAAGCCGGCATACTGAAAAGAGATATAATATATATATATATATATATATATATATATATATATATATATATATAACATCACACACACACACGCACGCACGCACACACACATCACCACACACACACCACACACACACACACATATATATATATATATATATATATATATATATATATATATATACTCACACACACACGCACGCACGCACGCACACACATGACACACATTATTATGTATCGATGTTATAATAAAGGTTCACCTTTTATTTGCATCTATTGCATGTGGTTGTTCTTATTAATTTATTTATGTATTAAAGTAGTCTAATATTTTTGGTGCTTGCGAGTATGTGTGAATATACTTGTACGACCCAACATTACAACGCATTCCAATGTTTTATTGTAACTGCAATGAGAGCACACGGCAATAAAGCTGATGTTATCTTGTAATCAACGAAGTACTACGTTTTTGTCTCGGCAGACTTCCCGATGCTGCGAGGAATCACCTGTGTCACATTCGACGAAGGCATCAAGGCCTCCCAGGGTCTCTGGCTGTACAACGCGAACGTCGAAGAAGCTGACGTCGACTGCAAGTCTGGAAAGTGCGGCTTCTTCAACAGCACCCTTCAGTCTAAGCTGGAGCTCGCCTACTTCAGCAACGCCTTCGACCGCTTCGAGTCGTTCTCCCTGAGCTTCTTCTTCAAGAGATCGGCCGGAGAGGCTGGTTCGCGGTCTCTCGTGGACAACGCGGAGTGTGACAACGAAGGATCTGTGTTCGCCCGCTCTGTCGCCGGTGGTGTGCAGGGTTCAGCCACCAACTCCTCCGGTGTCAGTGCTACCTACGAAAACCTCGCTGTAAGTATTCAAACATATGCCTCAATTGAAGAAATTATGAATTTATGAGTTAAGGTATTCTGTTTTCGATTCGCATCAGTTAATCATTTGAACATGAATAAAAGTTATGTTATATATATATATATATATATATATATATATATATATATATATATATATATATATATATATATATATATATAATACATACATACATACATATACGATACTGTAGTGTGTACTGTGTGTGTGTGTGTGTGTGTGTGTGTGTGTGTGTGTGTGTGTGTGTGTGTGTGTGTGTGTGTGTGTGTGTGTGTGTGTGTGTGTGTGTGTGTGTGCGGGGCGCGCGTGTGTGTGTGAAAATAAAAGTTTGTCACATTGCACAATAATCTGTTTGTGTCAGGTGGCGGACGACGAGTGGCACCAGTATGCCATGTCCTACGACGGTGAGACGGCGCGTTTCTATGTCGATGGGTTATTCCAAGCGGAAGAGCAACTTGGTGGTAAGTCACAATGTTTAGATTGTAAATATAGTAATGGTCTACCTTAGCGCCTGCATATGTGCATGTTAGAGTGAGAGCGCGTGTCTAATACCAGGTAATAATGAATACAAAACAATGAGAGACGACGTGGCTAGATTTTTTTGTTAAAATCGGATTGAGAAACGAATGTTTCTATGAACGTACGACAATTAAGAACAATGGGGAAGATGGGTTGTTTGTTAGAATATAAATATTAGTTAAATAATTCTTCCGTCGTCAAACAGTATTTGCGCTGTCTCACGTGTGAAGCAGTCTCGATTGGCGAAGTCAGTGAACGACTCGGCTAAATAACGCATTTCTCGCAGGGTTTCTGCCAGGGCGAGTCTGAATGGCAAACAACCATGGTTTGTGAGGATGCAAAGCACCCTAGTAATAGACCATACCTCTTGAAAACGGTGTACATGTAACGATCGATTCACGAGAATGTCGGTGACATTGCAGGTCGACTCAACCGAGTGAAGGCCCCGTTGGTGTTCGGTGGCTGCGTGTGTGGTGGAGACTGCTTCTTCGACGGGTACCTGGACACGGTAAGAACAACTGTATAGGTATTCACGTCATCCTTACGTCATCTCTTAAATGACTAGATACTGAATCGCAATTTTGGAAATTGGCTCTCTGAAGAAAATACGTAACGTAAATATGCTGACGTAAATCCATTTTGGGACCAACCAACTACTTTCTGCGTACTGCATGTCGAGGTGACTGCATGGTAACATGTGTAACATGGTCAGTTGGTAGTCCCGCGTTGGGAGTGATGATGCAAAGAAAGGATATTTGCGCAAAGATTAATAACTTATGGTTATTTCTTATAAGATGTTCTTTACAGCACTTTGTTAAATACATCTGCGGTGTGTGTGTGTGTGCGTGCGTGCGTGCGTGCGTGTGCGTGCGTATACGGGTGCTTGTTTGTAAAGTGTTTAGATACTTTTACGCATACCCATGTGAGTTGGTAATCACTCAGTATGACTGTTGTAGGTGAGCTTCGTCCACGGAGTCCTCGATGACGGCTCTGTCGCCTTCCTCAACAGCCACCCCGAGGCGTGTCTGCCCCCGTCTGGGCCTTGAACGCGACCCAGCGACACACTGGGCGTCAACGTCGTCGCATTGCACCGGACACAAATGGAAGATTACGGGGAATGTTGTTTTTGCTGTATACGTGATATGACGTTTTTGGTATCGCCTTTTTATGATGCAATATTTCGCTGATGAAATTATAATAAAACAATATTCCAGCACAGACCATTTCGCTGTCGACTTACTTGCTTTTTTTGGATTGTAAGATATAAAATTAAACGGCCTTGCTATTTCCACAGTAGCTGTTGAAATATGCCCGGATGTCACCTTTACTTCCACAGCAGATCTGGACGTCTGCTTCGTGATATTTTCACTGCATATACGTCGACAGACTTATGATTTCAAATAAACGCAACGCTGTTGAATAATTTTCAGCGTGATTTGGACGATCTTGGCAGGTAAATTGAGATGAGATTTACTCCTTATCCAGAGCAGCTGTGGAAATAAGCGCGGATGTCGCCTTTATTTCAAGCGCAGATCTGAACGTGCATGCATGATGATTTCAAATAAATTTAATGTTGAGAAATTTAGGGGAGATTTACTTCCAGAGCAGCTGTGGAAATAAACGGAAATCTGATCGTTATTTCCAGAGCAACTCTTGGGAATAAGCTAATACCCAGAGCATATTTGTGCTTATTATTTTCAGTGAATATACATGGACAAACTAATGCGACTCTGCTGAATCATTTTAATGCAATCAGCCAGCAAGTATTTACTCAATCAGTAGAAATGAAAACTGTAGAAACTTTATCGTTTTCTCCTAGGTGAACAGGTTCTGGTATCTTATCATATTTGCATGCATCTATATATATATATATATATATAGTATATATATATATATATATTATATATATATATATTATATGCAGTATACACACACGCACGCACACACAAACAGGGTACATATGCACACACAACAGACCGGCATATTTTACTTTCTGATCTAACTATGAAAGCGACAGGTTACAGCCGCCACACTTCGATTGTCGATTTCATGGTGAGGTGAGAAAGTAGAATATCGCTACGCCCTGTATTATCTCATGTCCAACATCCAACAAACATTAAAGTAAATGACAAACGAAATCAACGAATAATAATTTTATTTGTATGAGTTGCTTGGTTCCTCCTACTTGTGTAACCCGACTTTGTAGAAGTGTCACACGAAGTGACAGACGAACAGTACCAAGAATCACAGTTCTGTACAGCACTAATGCGTGTCATTACATTATGTGTACACATTGTAATATAGCATATGCGGTATGTAAGAGTAATCAGCAATGAGAGATACACTATAATGGTTACGTATACGTGTAAATGATAAAAACTAGTTGCTATGTAAATTATTATATAAAGAATATACATATGAGAACGTGTACAGTGTAATGACTATGCGATAAAATAACATAAGTGTCTTCAGAGTTCATAGATGAACCACATGAAGGGAACAACTCATACAGATGTACCTGCATTCACATAAACTCAGCATTATGGCTGATAAAAATCACAATAATTATATCAGTAACCTTTCCAACGTCAATGTTTTGAAAGATCCTAGAACTGGTGAACAATATTTGTCATTCTATAATAATAAATTATTATTAAACATCACTTTGAATATACACATTTTCCACCGGTGATTATCATGACAGTAGAATTATCAACAATGTTTATCTGTTCCAACACCATGTGTCTTTCTGTAGGATTCTACAAGAACATAATGAGGCATTATTAAAATAAATAATGATGATACCCATCAATCTGAACAGAACTAAGACGTCATAATGTGGAACAATTTCTAGACATACTGTCAACACAAAATAACTCTGAATAACTGAATTCACAGTTTGGTTGTACTGTTGAGACCAGGGGCAAGTGGCACTTCCTACATAAATCACTGTTTCATACATTTGAGGGAACTACTATTACCCAACTGCACACGTCTCATAAAGCACATACGAAGTAGTGCAACATAAAAGCTGTATCTACGTATATACTGCAAACATCAAATGCAATCATTTTGCGCAGGAATGGTCACTGGCATGTACTTATGAATGCTTAATGAACACTGTCTAATATTTTAAGTGTGATTCAGCAACACTATTACTGCATCAGATCTGACCGCATTAACAGATTCTGCACACCTACAATGAGGCATCGTTCTTAGGCGGCCATTTCCGATGACGTATTAGTCCGTGCCGCCGGTCCTGCTGTTATCACTTCTTCATCCTGTCCCTCCTCTGCTGGTCCTATCTCTCCCTCAAACATATACTCAAGCAGCGTCTCGACACGCTTCCGACCTGAATGGAATCACAACAGTGTGAGGGTGGCGATTTACACCCCACTGATATATCAAATATGCAAATATTATTAATTTTTTCTTAAATATACAGGATGTTTATGTCTAAGATAAGTGATTACGTCCTTTCGCTTATATTATTTATATTATTACACTAATTCATTCTTGATTATTCTCATACATCCTTAATACCAGAGTTCAGTTTACTGTTAATACACGATGAATTTACAAACATTATAAATTTATATCGGGGCAGATAAATGCATTTTATCTTGGTGAATAGTCATTAAAAACTAATCAAAGCAGGAGCTGATTACACTGATTTTTCACCAGTTCATATTAATGAAATATGAAGACACACATTATGACAAAGGACCTAACATTAAACACAGCAAACAGTAATACTTTTCCCTGTTTACTCGCTGCAGAAACCGTCTGCTGTGACCACCAATACTTACTACTTCTTTTCAGTCGGAATCGCAGTCCCTGGTCCTGTTGCTTCCCTACTGCGCCGGCCGTGACGTCACAGCTGTCTCCACTGGTGGCTGCCGTTGGTGACGATCCACTCATTTCCACTTCTTCCATGTTGTCAACAAGGACATGTTTGTCTTGTTTCACTGTCTTTGGATTCTCTCCAGGATTCCTGCAGTTACAGAGACAGACAGACACACATTACTCAACTTCTGTGACACAGAAGATCTCAGGGATAATTTAACGGACATTCTTATCGACTCAGTGACCTGTTTCTGCTCTTTAAAACCAATTTGCACATGTGACAGTGACTTGTAAACTGATAACTATCAACACCAGGACTCATCAATGGGACAGTTTTGCAAGGATAGTGTCCGTGGTGATACGGCAGCTTTTTCATTTTGAAAAGTGTCTTAAATGCAATGATAATTGTTTTTATTATGTTTTTATTTGTAGAGCATTATTTCAGTAAAATGGTCCTTGTCATAAATGCTGACATAAATTACTGCTATCTAACCAATGTTCCCAAATGACTCATCTAGGAGAAAACTGGAAGGCAGGAAAGATCTTGAATCAACTGATAACTTCACAACGTTGAATTTAACATAATCTACAAGTTTAACTGTTTTTTTTAACAGTGTACACTCTGTAAGATGATACAGCATTGTACAGAGAGGTGGCAGACACTGACTGTCCGAGGCCCAGGCCCATGTCCTTGATCCGTGCCTCAATGGTCGACTCCAGCTCAGTCTGTGACAAACTGTACTCGAGAATAAACACCTCGAGGATGAACGCTGTGAGGATGCTGAAACAACCAAGGACAACTGTGGAGGAAGCAGTGACATCTCCGTGTCAACGGTTCTCAGGGGTGATCCCAAGTTTAGGGATCAACAATGAACTCAACGGCCGGGTATTGCATAGGCTGAATACCGTCCATTTTGGCTGTCTGTGGTTTTTGCACTGCACCCTCGCCATATATCATAACAACAAAATCAATCAATAGTTTGTGTGCACACACACTCACAAACACACAAACACACACGCACACACACACACACACACCAGCACGCATGCACACACACACACACACACACACACACCAGCACGCATGCACACACACACTCACAAACATGCACATTATATTTTGTTGTATATAATTATGATTAAATTTGAATAAATATGCAACATATTAAGAAAACAATGAACTAATAAAACAGGTGTACTTACTTGAGTAGGATGACTACGCAGATCATGTGAAAACTGATAAAATATAGCCGGGCTGCCTTGTTTGTCACGAGAACAAACCCACTGGACATAAGTGACCAGTGGTCAAGGATAACAAACTGTTCTGGTCCATGCGTACTGGTTTTATAGAAGACAACAGTTGATAGTCATTTCTGGCACAAACTTCTAAAAATATTGTTTGTAAACTTCTAAATAAATATATTATGAATATTTTCAGAACTGTTGTTTAATATTTTTGCACATTATTGTTTTATCATATTATAGTATTTAATAATTTTGTTTTGTAGTAGCAGTAGCTATCGGCCATTTCGTTGTCTGACAACGACCACAGCAAGCTATTGAACCGTAATAAATAAACAGGTAAAATAAACTAACAATTCAATAGGAAAAAATATTCATACATTGAACCCATTAGTTGGGCGAATCTCTTCATGTGTGTACATACAGGTTAAAGGCAGGATTCTTCTCTTCTGTCTAGAATTAGCCAGCATAGTAATTTGTAATAGGATAATTGCTGTCTCAAAAATGGGAACATTGAACATCTAATGGCATGTGGGTTATTTCGGTAGTATTGCAAAGAAGCCTAGCTTTGAAATTGGAAGATTTGTATACCATCTAGGTAGACATTTTCAAACCGTGAACATCATTACAGGCTTAATAAAGCGAGTGTGCACAATATATGGTATATTGCCTCCAGTTTCAAGAATATGATATTAAATAAAAATAACACTTATGAACAGTCACTCTCATTTTTAAAACGATCTCTGTGATCAAAAGTTATTATATCAACTTGTGCGGAATTGTCTCACAGGGACAACTGTTGTAGTTGTCACTGTCATCATAAAGGATATCATGCCACTGGTTGACGACAAGCAGCTCAAAGAGAATCACAAAGGAATGTGCAATGCTGTTGAAGTTGTTGCCACAATAACGCTTCTGCAAGAACTCAGAGCCCTTGAGTCGCTGGTCGCCACAGAACATCTCCGTCTCATTCTTGGTGTCATAGCCATAGTAATTGATGAGCCCAGAGAACAGTTCCATGCCAATGACAGCATATATATAGAAGAACACCTGGAGGACATGTGACATGCCAATGACAGCATATATATAGAAGAACACCTGGAGGACATGTGACATGCCAATGACAGCGTATATATAGAAGAACACCTGTGACATTTTAAAGCAAATGTTGACAGAACATTTTGTATTTCACACAATAAATGTATCTAACGTTTAACAATAATATTTAAGTTATAGAGTGTAACGCCCATGATATGCTCAACACATCGTCTACAGTGGGAACAAAACAGTATTTCATACACATACGCACATGTATATAGTTACATATATTATACGTAAGATTAGTCATTTTATGTCAACTATACATATATCAGTGGTCAATGGTTGCATTAATACAAAGTGATGAAGATTGCAGTAATAACAATGAGGACATTCTGTTAATATATTCCAAGTGTCTGTTTTATTCTATGTATGAATTGTACATTACTATGATAACGTCATTATTGCAACTCAGCAAATTATTGTGTATAAATATAATATTATAAATTGCAATGGATAATCCATCCATAATTGCAATAACAATTATCAGGTACATGTATACTTCACTTTCATCTAACAGATGCCGCCACCAGTAGCGACTGAGAAAGTGAACAGTTTATTGCCAGACAAAACAGGTATTGCTGTGAAGAAATAACATGATGCATGTGCATAAACCTTTAAAATTTCATTTGAGAAGTTTCGATATGGCAATAAACGTCAGACTTGGCCCAATCATAAGAAAATAGTGTAGAAACAAAACAAAAGCAGGCTTACGAAAATAACAGCACCGTAGGTCGCAATAGATGGACCGATGTTAACTATAGTGGTTAGCACGATCTGAAATCTGTTAAAAGACAAACAAGATAAGAAACAAAACACTCACACAGTTCATACAGGGGACTGTAAAATATAATTCCAAAATCTAATAAATTCAATTTGGACTTATCAGACCACAAGACTGATTACAAATGAACTTACAGGGCCAAGCTGACTGACCCAAAATTAAGATAACTGTATTTATAATTCACTATAAATTTATTAGCATTACTAAAACAACACAATTGTTATCTGTGAATGTGTGTAATTGAATTAATTCTCACTTAGATATAGCAAGTTCTAATACTAGAAACCACCAATTGTTATGTGATAGCACGATCAATGTCTTCTTCAACTTCCTAATTATTAGTTTTGAAGAATTATATTTACAAGTCCCAAAGTAATAAAATGCAACAAATAAGCAAGAATTGAAGGGTACTGTACATAACAGAAAAACCTGTGCAAAGATATACACAAAACAAGCAGAAACACACACACTGCAAACTGTACGTTTGTCAAGTTTGTGAGTTTCCTCAGTGAGTTCGCAATGGGGCACTTGCACAACACACAGCTGAAGAAACTCATTTTCACACGTCACTACTCATCATTTGTCTTACCATCTATGAGGATTACCATAACTAAAACAGCAAATAAATCTCTGTAAATGTAATTTGTCTTCCATAGTAAACTGAACACAAGAGAAGTCCTATATTAAAAAATAGGCACAACCATTCACAGTAAATACCCATAAGTGCCAAGCCACACTTCACTAACTGACGAGATAGCATGTGCCAAAACAGATGAGTTAGTAACAACCTGAATTACGGGTAATAACAAACTGAATTAGTAACTGAATAAGTAACAACAATTGATTAAATGCACAAAATCTGATCGTACTCATCATAAAAAGTTACAAGCTCGTATTAAGAAGAGATATAGAATAAAGTATGTAACATGATTATGTGTTAGAAACGATCAAAGTTTGTATATTTACTATACTGTGTAAAGGTCATACAAAATTATCAAAATTTACTTATTATTTTGTACAGAGCATGGGGAAGGGGGGACAAGTCAAAAGCAAAAACATCATTATTATCAGTCATATGTAAATTAAAAAACCACAGTGACTGCAAGTGAATGTTTCTAAACGTTATCATGATGGTTGTTATTACAGTCTGCCCTCTTTATTAAGGTCGCCCTTGGGACTCTCTATATTAAGGTCGTATTTTGGACTCGACAAAAATGACCTGAATAGCAAGGTGATCAGCATTACTAAGTTCCTACATTTTACTGTCTTAGGGTGACCTTTATTTTGAGGTAGCTGTAGTATGGAGGTGACTATATTGCATGTACCGTGCTGTAATACAGGTATGTAGGACCTTCAAAGTGAAAAATCTGAGATTTTAAAATACTAATTTGGGGAAGGTAAAAATTATAACGCTCTGTGCGAATAAGTAAATTTTTAGAACGATAAACGCCCCCTGGTGAGTAGGACAAAGAAACGTGACGTGACAGATTCAGGGAGACAAACCCCCCTCACCTCTTGATGCTGCCAATCAGTCGTACCAGCTTCAGGACCCGGATCACCATGAGGAAGTCAATCAGCTTCACACGGCCGTAATCTACAGATCGCATACACACCACTCATTCAGCAACTCAAAGTGAGAATGTGTGTGTAATACTGCGTATTGTTGCTTCATTTGTATTATTTTCACTAGGTGTTGCAAAAATCATATAAACACCAGATTAGACATACACTATTTAGTCAGGGTTTTCCCTCTGATGTGAAGTGGAAACAGTTGTGAGAGAAAGAAGCAATATAAACATAAAGATAAATACACAGAAAATATATCATTAAGCATACTAGCAGATAAACAACAACAATGCCAGACTGCACTGATGGCTGTCAACAGTGTTGAGATCTAACATAAGAGATGTTGATGGTTTGTTGGTTGGTTGGCTGAGAGGTTTCTATGACTAGTTGACACATTTTACTGGTTGACTGGATGGCTTATTGGTTGGCTGTGAGGACATCGTCCGATTTATTTATTGGTTGACTGGAATGGTTGCTTGCTTAGACAAATATTTGCACTGATGCAATATAACTTGATGCAATATGACCTGTACACCAAAATAATCATGTTAATTTGAACAATGAGTCAACGACAATATGCCTTAGTCTTTCTTTGCCCATCCAGCGTAGTTCTACCACAATGGAGGATAACCTGTATATACCTGGTACTTCACATCCCTCATCACAGTGATGTGATTACATGTGCCATCTCCAAGTGACAGAGAGCTATAACTTAATGTATACCATCTCCCATTAACATAGAGGTATAACTTAAGACATATCATCTCCCATTAACATAGAGGTATAACTTAAGACACATCAGCTCCCATTAACATAGAGGTATAACTTAATACATATCATCTCCCATTAACATAGAGGTATAACTTAATACATATCATCTCCCATTAACATAGAGGTATAACTTAATACATATCATCTCCCATTAACATAGAGGTATAACTTAAGACACATCAGCTCCCATTAACATAGAGGTATAACTTAAGACACATCATCTCCCATTAACATAGAGGTATAACTTAAGACATATCATCTCCCATTAACATAGAGGTATAACTTAAGACACATCATCTCCCATTAACATAGAGGTATAACTTAAGACATATCATCTCCCATTAACATAGAGGTATAACTTAATACATATCATCTCCCATTAACATAGAGGTATAACTTAAGACACATCAGCTCCCATTAACATAGAGGTATAACTTAATACATATCATCTCCCATTAACATAGAGGTATAACTTAAGACACATCAGCTCCCATTAACATAGAGGTATAACTTAAGACACATCAGCTCCCATTAACATAGAGGTATAACTTAAGACATATCATCTCCCATTAACATAGAGGTATAACTTAAGACATATCATCTCCCATTAACATAGAGGTATAACTTAAGACATATCATCTCCCATTAACATAGAGGTATAACTTAATACATATCATCTCCCATTAACATAGAGGTATAACTTAAGACACATCAGCTCCCATTAACATAGAGGTATAACTTAATACATATCATCTCCCATTAACATAGAGGTATAACTTAAGACACATCATCTCCCATTAACATAGAGGTATAACTTAAGACATATCATCTCCCATTAACATAGAGGTATAACTTAAGACATATCATCTCCCATTAACATAGAGGTATAACTTAAGACATATCATCTCCCATTAACATAGAGGTATAACTTAAGACATATCATCTCCCATTAACATAGAGGTATAACTTAACATAGAGGTATAACTTAATAAAATAAAAAAATATTAAGACATATCATCTCCCATTAACATAGAGGTATAACTTAAGACATATAATCTCCCATTAACATAGAGGTATAACTTAAGACATATCATCTCCCATTAACATAGAGGTATAACTTAAGACATATCATCTCCCATTAACATAGAGGTATAACTTAATACATATCATCTCCCATTAACATAGAGGTATAACTTAAGGCATATCATCTCCCATTAACCTAGAGGTATAACTTAAGACACACCATCTCCCATTAACATAGAGGTATAACTTAAGACACACCATCTCCCATTAACATAAAGGTATAACTTAAGACACATCATCTCCCATTAACATATAGGTATAACTTAAGACACACCATCTCCCATTAACATAGAAGTATAACTTAAGACACACCATCTCCCATTAACATAAAGGTATAACGTATATCATACCATCTCCCAGCGATGTCTCAATGATTGTACCAATGACAGCCGGCATAACGACGCAGAAGTCAAAGCTGAAAGAAAGCATTATCACAGGGCGTTACAGTTGCACCACGACATCCTAATGAACAGTCTTTGCAAGTTAACATCTAAATTGAATTTGTCTCAGGCTGACATTTTCTCAACTAGATCAATGATGTTAGAATAAACTAACACTTTGCCAAGCTGCTTGGGCCAGTTTCCTGTTCATTGGTAATAAATGACGTAAAAATAGAAACAAACAACGGTTTCTACTAAACTACATTGTACTGACTACATTCTATATTGTAGTTGCAAACGGTTAGTTTTTGTCTATATTTTTTTTAAATAGAAACAAGGCTTTACCCAAAATTCGTTTCCTGTGTAAACTTAAAGGTTCTGCTGCCACCTTCGGCTCGTTTTCTAAGTAATTGTATCGATTGCAGCCCATGGAAGATAATCCACACAAGGACACGTACATTAGAAACGTTTAAATTCAGACAAAAATGTGATATAGTACATTAATATAAGTAGTATGTCAATGTGTGAAGGAGGAGTTGTAAATTTAACGTAACACTTTAAATCCGGGATCCGGGTTAGTTGATAAACCTGTTCGTTAATTACGTTCGCTTTTACAATCGGAAGGACACCGATTCGAAACCACTAATTGTTTTACACTTTTGATCTGTTTTCACTAAATAATAATTATACACCGAATCATTTTAAATAAATGAATGATGTACTGCTTGTAGTAATTATTTAAAGCAAAAATGAAGATATGATAATTGTATTTCTAAATTTAAATTATTGTTACTACACTTGAAAATAAATTGTGATTTGTGTTGATAAATTAAATTTAGAAATATACATTGTATACACTTAACATATTTTCACTTTCGTGGTGTAAAAATAATTATTACAAAAATAAAACAAATACAAGCAGTAGTCTACATCATTGCTTTATGATTCGATTTATAATTATTATTTTGTGAAAAGTTTAACAAAAAAAGACAAAAAAGTGAGTGATTTCGTGTGGGATTCAAACTGGTGTTTTTCCGATTGTAAAAGCAAATCACGTAGTGAACACATCTACCGATTAAGCCATGGTAACAATCGGGATTTTTCTCCCAGATTTAAAGAGTTCTGTTAACTATACAACTCTTCCTTCACACATCGGCATACTAATGATTATTTATGATTTACACGTTTATTTCTTACATTAAATGCATACTATCTGTTTGTAATGTATTTGTCTTGATGTGGATATAGATCGTAACACGGTGGCTGCAATCAATAGAATAATAACTTTGCAAACGAGCCAAAGACGGCAGCGATCTCGAAGCTCCGACACGCTTTCATGAAACATCTGACGTCAATTTTTCTACACATTTTTATTCATAAGGATTCTTAAGATAAATGTATGTTCCCAGTGTTTGTAGTACATCAGAATATCGCACAATAATTCATTTTGATGCTCATTTCGACCCAAAAGTTATCCTTATAAACATGCTCTGGATGCAAAGAAACAGTGCGCCTGATGCCAGTATGTGTCCTGTCTGATGTAACAACTGGGCATCCAGAAAGCGCAGCAGAAATACGTATATTTGAAAAAGTCCACTGGCATTGCATAAAGAGCGGAATTTCTAATTCATTTATTTTTTGCTTAGTGTGTATGGAAATACATAGAGTGTAAAAGGATATAATAAATTCAAGCATTACGTGTTGTTATTCCCTGTAATAACACTTCGATATGTATATAAAAACACTGACAGCATGCAGATCATTATCAGACGTGTCACAATGTTATCACGGCTGCACTTACACGTCCCAGAAGGTGGTGAAGTATTTCTTGGGTCCAAAAGTGTAGACTCGCAGCAGGATCTCAACGGTGAAGGCGGTAAGGAAACCCCACTCAGCCTCCTCCAGGTTGAACCCAACGATGAATGCATTCAGCAGGATGAGGAAGTCAAAAGTGTAGTGAAAGAACCTGAAGGTATAGTACATAATAATGACCCACTCACATCCTAAACATTGCATGTAATACAAGCTGCTTGTGGCTGAAATCACCCAAAATTACAAATGATGACTGGAGGCCGACCACACTGCTCATGTAGCGCATGAGCAGTGGGGTAGAGCTTCGGACTCTCGACTCAGAGGACCCAGGTTTGAATCCTGTGCTGCGGTGTTAAAACCTTGGGCACGTTTTTCACTCTACATTGCTCCAGTTCACTCAGCTGTATAAATGAGTACCTGGCTATAGACAGTGGTGGATATGTGTACGAGCAGTCTTTGCGCATTAATTGTAGCATATGACTGGATGCGTCCCAGAGAAGTTGAGATGGTGTCTGATTGAACAGTTCTGCCATGGAAGTAAAGTGTAAAGCACTTTGAAATTTACTGCACTATATAAGAACTTACCTTTTTACGAGCAATTTCATTAGCTGACGTTAAAAGAGGATTTTTTCAAAGGGATATTCCAGATATAGAGAAAACCTGCCCCACCGTCCCATGGTGAGTGAGGATGCGCGTAATGATGGGTTTGAGTGTTTACTTGTGTCTACCTGCGCCCAATGATGGACTTGGGTCTGACCTATGGGAGATGATGGACTTGGGCCATACCTGTGCCTGACAATGGACTTGATGACCTCACTGGGTGGGGCGAGGTAGCAGCGAGGACACCAGTTCTCCAGGGCAGTCGGCTCCTCCTTCTCCTCCGCCAGCTCCACATTGAGCAGGTCAGCCACCTTCAGGAAGTCCTTCCTCCCTGAGGACCCAACAGCCACCCTTCACCACTCACACACACCCGTGGTTTAAGTTATATCATTTTGTACTAGATTATTTGGTAATATTATCAATACATAGTTATACACTTATTTATTGGCATTATTGTTATCTAATTATTATTATTATTATTTTAACAGTTTTAACATATACTAAACCATTTATTACTAATAAATTATACCTATACCGTCAGTTATCAGTATAATTGTAATATAATTATACACTAGACCGATTATTATGTATTTTTATGACTAATACGTAATTTATTTATCTATTTAAAAGTGCTACCCTATTTAATACCGTACTAATTTTATTTATTTATATACATATCTTTTTTTACATTTATTTTAAAACACTAGTATTTGTCTTATTGTATACATATATCTTTTTATGTCGTTTAAATTGTAATATGTTGTGAAGCGCCACAAATGATTATGGATGTGGCGCTATACAAAATTAATATTATTATTATTTTTCCCATTTTTATTTGGCTGAAAACATGACGTCGACACTTTCAAACATTGCTACCTGGTGTAGTAGAGTATCTGAAACACTACCCACTTGAAGGTGCCACTAAACTGCAAACACCTGGCAAAAGAGCACGCCCTGTGCACACTAAGAGAACAGACCCCATACACACCTCCTTCCCTCCAAGACAACAGACAAACGTCTGCCAAGAACAATTTAAGTGGTTAGTATATAATGCATGATAAGCAAATATATAATCATGCCATGTAAGGGACAGGAGACTTGTACTAAGTCTAATTATAGTCGCTATTGTAAGAGCAACCTTATGAAATAATTTCAAACATTAATTAAATTTATATAAACTATTTAAAATCCCTAATGCAATTAGTGAATATTAATTACCGAGATAAGCAAATACCATGTCTGCACAATACAGACATACGTAATATAATGAATATACAGGCAGTAAGCTTTACAAGAATGTAACCAGTTATTTAGTAAACTGTTACATATATAACAATTGTGAATTATGCATTGTTCAGTATAATTACTAAGGTAAAAGAATGTGGTATACATTGCGAAGCCGTACAAAATATATATGGTAATCTTATCTTTTATTAAGTCGAGTACATCATACATGGCCAATTATATCTGACGCTACATTTGGCAAATTCACGGAGAAGAGACTAGACTATGCACCCCCACCTAACATGGACCCAAGAGGAACACGACAAAGACCCAGTCGTCTACGTACGAATTGCGTTATCTGCCGTGTCGTCGAGGACGTAGAAGAGGACGTCTCTCCGTGTGGGTCCCCAGTGAGGAGCAGCTATCTCCATGAGGCTGTGCCACGTCTGTCGTGTCACCACATACGTGTCACGCTGCCACACCTTCAGCAAGTCAAAGACCCGGGCCAGGAGACGCCGCTTCAGGTACACCGTCTTGATCACCTCATTCTGTCCAACACAGTCAGTGTAGTGGTCAGTGCAGTGATCAGTGTAGTGGTCTGTGTAGTGGTCAGTGTAGTGGTCAGCACACCTGTCTGACAGTTCAGGACTGGACAGGTGTTATATAATAGGCTCTCAACATTGGAGACCGGGTATTGTTTAGCACAACCAAGGGCCAAGAAATATACAGAAAGACCAATGAAAAATTTGAAATCCTTTTTCTTCTTTCAGAGACAACTGCACCATCTGCTATGACCACCCCCACTGGTGCTTGCATGCAATGTTCTCAGGTGTATCTTAAGATAAATATCGCACAATAATAACAATACAAGCATCAGAACAGACTTAAAAATAAAATGTCCCAGGGCAGTTTTTACTAATTGTTATTTTTTATTGTTATTTGACCTTGAGATGACACCTGTAGTTGTTGTAGACCGAGTAATTTTTATTTATTGTTATTTTACCTTGAGATGCCGTCTGTAGTTGTTATAGACCGACTAATTGTTATTGTTATTTTACCTTGAGATGCCGCCTGTAGTTGTTGTAGACCGACTAATTGTTATTGTTATTTTACCTTGAGATGCCGCCTGTAGTTGTTGTAGACCGACTAATTGTTATTGTTATTTTACCTTGAGATGCCGCCTGTAGTTGTTGTAGACCGACTAATTGTTATTGTTATTTTACCTTGAGATGCCGCCTGTAGTTGTTGTAGACCGACTAATTGTTATTGTTATTTTACCTTGAGATGCCGCCTGTAGTTGTTGTAGACCGACTAATTGTTATTGTTATTTTACCTTGAGATGCCGCCTGTAGTTGTTGTAGACCGACTAATTGTTATTGTTATTTTACCTTGAGATGCCGCCTGTAGTTGTTGTAGACCGACGCCAGCACAATGTTCATGAAGATGTAGACATTCACAACAATGTAGACAAAGAAGAACGTAGCGAACCAGTTGTTCTTGTTGTATGCTGGCATCCTACAACAAGGTCAAGGTTACGACATTCTGCCCTCACATTACACGCTGTAGCAGGAATGTAAGTATCTAAGTAAAATATTTTAAATCACTGTTGAAACTATTCATGAATTGTGATAAAGACATATTTGAATGATGTGGGCTTTTATGCGTTTATCCTCATTTCTAGTGTAATCATTCTGCGTTATTCGTAAATGGAATTTTACCAAGTAAACTCAAATCAATTCACAATTGGGGATGGCCTTATTCCAAACACTGATTCTGCCAACTTACAATTTTCAGCAGCATAGAGATAACACAGAGACAAGTAGCATAGAGATAACACAGACAAGTAGCATAGAGATAACACAGAGACAAGTAGCATAGAGATACACAGAGACAAGTAGCATAGAGATAACACAGAGACAAGTAGCATAGAGATAACACAGAGACAAGTAGCATAGAGATTACACAGAGACAAGTAGCATAGAGATAACACAGACAAGCAGCATAGAGATAACACAGAGACAAGTAGCATAGAGATTACACAGAGGCAAGTAGCATATAGATAACACAGAGACAAGTAGCATAGAGATAACACAGAGACAAGTAGCATAGAGATAACACAGAGACAAGTAGCATAGAGATAACACAGAGACAAGTAGCATAGAGATAACACAGAGACAAGTAGCATAGAGATAACACAGAGACAAGTAGCATAGAGATAACACAGATACATGTAGCATAGAGAGATACAGAGACAAGTAGCATAGAGACAACACAGAGATAAGTAGCATAGAGATAACACAGATACAAGTAGCATAGAGATAACGCAGATACAAGTAGCATAGAGAGATAGAGACAAGTAGCATAGAGATAACACAGATACAAGTAGCATAGAGATAACACACATACAAGTAGCATAGAGAGATACAGAGACAAGTAGCATAGAGATAACCCCAAAGACAAGTAGCATAGAGATAACACAGAGACAAGTAGCATAGAGATAACACAGAGATAAGTAGCATAGAGATAACACAGAGATAAGTAGCATAGAGATAACACAGAGATAAGTAGCATAGAGATAACACAGATACAAGTAGCATAGAGATAACGCAGATACAAGTAGCATAGAGAGATACAGAGACAAGTAGCATAGAGATAACACAGAGATAAGTAGCACAAAGATAACACAGAGACAAGTAGCATAGAGATAACACAGACAAGTAGCATAGAGATAACACAGAGACAAGTATCATAGAGATAACACAGAGACAAGTAGCATAGAGATAACACAGAGACAAGTAGCATAGAGATAACACAGACAAGTAGCATAGAGATAACACAGACAAGTAGCATAGAGATAACACAGATACAAGTAGCATAGAGATAACACAGAGACAAGTAGCATAGATATAACACAGAGACAAGTAGCATAGAGATAACACACATACAAGTAGCATAGAGATAACACACATACAAGTAGCACAGAGATAACACAGAGACAAGTAGCATAGAGATGACACAGAGACAAGTAGCATAGATATAACACAGAGACAAGTAGCATATAGATAACACAGAGACAAGTAGCATAGAGATAACACACATACAAGTAGCATAGAGATAACACACATACAAGTAGCACAGAGATGACACAGAGACAAGTAGCATAGAGATACCACAGAGACAAGTAGCATAGAGATACCACAGAGACAAGTAGCATAGATATAACACAGAGACAAGTAGAATAGAGATAACACAGAGACAAGTAGCATAGAGATAACACAGAGACAAGTAGCATAGATATGACACAGAGACAAGTAGAATAGAGATAACACAGAGACAAGTAGCATAGAGATGACACAGAGACAAGTAGCATAGAGATAACACAGAAACAAGTTGCATAGAGATAACACAGAGACAAGTAACATAGAGATGACACAGAGACAAGTAGCATAGAGATAACACAGACAAGTAGCATAGAGACAACACAGACAAGTAGCATAGAGATAATACAGAGACAAGTAGCATAGAGATAACACAGAGACAAGTAGCATAGAGATAACACAGAGACAAGTAGCATAGAGATAACACAGAGACAAGTAGCATAGAGATGACACAGAGACAAGTAGCATAGAGATAACACAGAAACAAGTTGCATAGAGATAACACAGAGACAAGTAGCATAGAGATGACACAGAGACAAGTAGCATAGAGATAACACAGACAAGTAGCATAGAGACAACACAGACAAGTAGCATAGAGATAATACAGAGACAAGTAGCATAGAGATAACACAGAGACAAGTAGCATAGAGATAACACGGACAAGTAGCATAGAGATAACACAGATACAAGTAGCATAGAGAGATACAGACAAGCAAACAATGTAACTGAGGAGACACCGTCAAGTAATGAAACGGACAAGTGTTACTTACATGACGTCAGGACTGTTCGCTGTAGTGACGAGAACATACAGGTCCCAGACACACTCAAAGTAGTTGTTAAAGTACGGCCGTCCGTCTGGGTACACGAGACTCCTGCAAAAACAGAAAATACCATCTGTTTACTATAAAGTTAGTGTATAAAATGTTTCATGAAGGGGTATCCGAGAAAAATAATATCTGTGTTGTGTATTTTCATATACTGATACACTGCGATTATCCATAGTGAAAAAACAGCTGCTTTGACATTATATTTATTTTGGGTATATGTTATGAGAATGATAACTGTAATAAATTGCCTGTTGTGCCAAGCAAAGACAAGTAATGGTTCGCCCTTTTTCATCAGTGTGCATTCAGGAGATTTTGGCACACATTCTATGTACTAAAATATCATGATACAGTACACAATAAACTCAAATCCAATGGCACCGATATTTGTGGGAAACAAATTCACTGGATTGGTTTTATCTGCTATGCACCAAATGGCTGGCAATAACAGACAATAACCACCTACGTGTGTCAGCAACATCGCTACAAAGAGACGTGGAGAACCCTGACCTGTTCTGCATGAGCTTGAGTGCAAGCAGGGCAAATATGGCAATACTGGCGAGAAACAAGGCCAGAATGTGGACAACGTCCGGCAAAGTTCTCAGGATGTTACGGAACGCCTTACGCAGCTGAAACACAAACATTGAAAAATAACTTAACAACTGAATTAATACAATAACAGCTTCACTGTCGGCTGTAGCGCGAAGTTGGATCGTTTTCTTTGGTCTTTGGTGTGTACACTCCACAGAGCCCCTACTGCCAATTATTAAACAGAATATGCTGTTTAAAATAGGTTCTCTCAAAATTAAAAGCATCTACCACAATATCATTGAAACAGCCCTGGTGGCACGTCCTGCTGCGGACAAGTTTCTGTATTGTTTTAAAGCAAGATCAACTAGAACAAAACAAGATAAGAATATCTATGAATATCTGTAAAATGGTCCTCAGCCCTTTTCCAAGTGTCGATTTTTCATTACATCATTGATATGTTTGTTGTTGAAGTTTCTATTAATAATGATAATAATGACTTCTTATGTGCCAATATCCTCAACGATCAAGGTCAGATTTATATATCACCTGTCAGAATAAGTATAAACAAAGTATGGTATGGAATAATGCCAAGTTATAAATCCAGCACCTCTCAATGTGTTCAATAAATCATCAACATGCATCTAGACTAAGAATATTTGCAGATTAATTTTGGATTTACACAAAGCACCCTGGGTAAAATTACATTCACATGAAAAGCACTAAACGAAACGAAACGAAACGAAACTAAACAGTGACAAGAACAAGATGTTTGTGGTCAAAGTGAGTTTACATTTTTAACACAAGCTTCTCTACATTCCATGTGTGCATAATAGTGTAAATTTTTGTCATCTCTGAACTGGTCAGTGGTCAACACCAGCCTTGTGCTGGTCAGTCTCACCTGCCTGCCTTCTGGGAAGTTGATCAGGAAAAGCGGTCTGAGAGGCCTTGACCATCTGACTGCCTTGGCCGCCACTGCTGGAAAAAGGTGAAAAATTTTCACCCGGGGATCCGAGAAAAATAATATCTGTGTTGTGTATTTTCATATACTGATACACTGCGATTATCCATAGTGAAAAAACAGCTGCTTTGACATTATATTTATTTTGGGTATATGTTATGAGAATGATAACTGTAATAAATTGCCTGTTGTGCCAAGCAAAGACAAGAATGGTTCGCCCTTTTTCATCAGTGTGCATTCAGGAGATTTTGGCACACATTCTATGTACTAAAATATCATGATACAGTACACAATAAACTCAAATCCAATGGCACCGATATTTGTGGGAAACAAATTCACTGGATTAGTTTTATCTGCTATGCACCAAATGGCTGGCAATAACAGACAATAACCACCTACGTGTGTCAGCAACATCGCTACAAAGAGACGTGGAGAACCCTGACCTGTTCTGCATGAGCTTGAGTGCAAGCAGGGCAAATATGGCAATACTGGCGAGAAACAAGGCCAGAATGTGGACAACGTCCGGCAAAGTTCTCAGGATGTTACGGAACGCCTTACGCAGCTGAAACACAAACATTGAAAAATAACTTAACAACTGAATTAATACAATAACAGCTTCACTGTCGGCTGTAGCGCGAAGTTGGATCGTTATCATAAGGATATCTTTGGTCTTTGGTGTGTACACTCCACAGAGCCCCTACTGGGTGTTGGGGCTACCAATTATTAAACAGAATATGCTGTTTAAAATAGGTTCTCTCAAAATTAAAAGCATCTACCGCAATATCATTGAAACAGCCCTGGTGGCACGTCCTGCTGCGGACAAGTTTCTGTATTGTTTTAAAGCAAGATCAACTAGAACAAAACAAGATAAGAATATCTATGAATATCTGTAAAATGGTCCTCAGCCCTTTTCCAAGTGTCGATTTTTCATTACATCATTGATATGTTTGTTGTTGAAGTTTCTATTAATAATGATAATAATGACTTCTTATGTGCCAATATCCTCAAAGATCAAGGTCAGATTTATATATCACCTGTCAGAATAAGTATAAACAAAGTATGGTATGGAATAATGCCAAGGTATAAATCCAGCACCTCTCAATGCGTTCAATAAATCATCAACATGCATCTAGACTAAGAATATTTGCAGATTAATTTTGGATTTACACAAAGCACCCTGGGTAAAATTACATTCACATTAAAAGCATTAAACTAAACTAAACTAAACTAAACTAAAGCAAAGTAAAGTAAAGCAAAGAAAAGCAAAGGAAAGGAAAGCAAAGCAAAGTAAAGCAAAGTAAAGCAAAGTAAAGCAAAGTAAAGCAAAGTAAAGCAAACTAAAGCAAACTAAAGCAAACTAAAGCAAACTAAAGCAAACTAAAGCAAACTAAAGCAAACTAAAGCAAACTAAAGCAAACTAAAGCAAACTAAACTAAACTACCCGGGTAAACTAAACTAAACAACTAAACTAAACTAAACTAAACTAAACTAAACTAAACTAAACTAAACTAAACTAAACTAAACTAAACTAAACTAAACTAAACTAAACTAAACTAAACTAAACTAAACAGTGACAAGAACAAGATGCTTGTGGTCAAAGTGAGTTTACATGTTTAACACAAACTTCTCTACATTCCATGTGTGCATAATAGTGTAAATTTTTGTAATCTCTGAACTGGTCAGTGGTCAACACCAGCCTTGTGCTGGTCAGTCTCACCTGCCTGCCTTCTGGGAAGTTGATCAGGAAAAGCGGTCTGAGAGGCCTTGACCATCTGACCGCCTTGGCCGCCACTGCTGGTGAGGTGACATTCACCCAGATGATGTAACCCACCATGTCTATAGCGACCAGCTGCATGCATGGAACAAGAGGTATGAATTAGCTGTGTGTGGATATGAAGTAATCATCTACAGTAGTCCCCCTCTTCAGCGGACCCTGTGATGAGTGGACACCCCCTATGTCGGGACCGTTTGTCAATGTACGGACTGGTTTGCAATGTTAATGTCCTGCTGATGAGGGGGCACCCCGTGCACGCGGACAGGATATTCTGGTTATATGTCCCTCCTACAGTGGGCAATGAGCAAAAACACGACAAAAATCACCAAATATTGTGATTACAAGATGGCAGCAGACAGGACGCCGTGACCCGTGCAGTGTGACAAAACAAAGGGATACTTTTGCTAGGATACAGGAGTGTCCGTTGAAGAGGGGGACTACTGTATGTCTACAGCGATCAGTTGAACACAGGTAACTTAGCTGTGAATTATCTGTACATTGATATGGTCTAATACATCATGTCTATGCCAACCAAATTTATGTGGAGGTGACGTAATCATATTACTCAAGGCAACATGTGATGTCTACAGCGACCAGCTGCACACATGGAACATTGCTGTGTGTTAGGTTATGTGCAGAATGCATCATTACAGTGGACACTCACTATTAAGACCACCCTCAGGACTGGCTGAAACTGAACTGGAATCCTGAATAGCACCATATAAGTAAGGTCTGATATCAGTTACAGGTATGTTAACCATATCAGGTATTTTTAATCTTATGAAGTATCCCAATATTTATGCCTTATATAACTCGCATACCAAACTATTGGACATATCTGCAATTATACATAGTATTTCAACAACTATCTGTTATTGTGTAATCGGGTAATTTATTGTCAATCAGTGTTGTACCAGGAAAAAACCTGCCCAACCAGATTTAACCAGCACTGCTTTGTACTTACAATTATGGTGACAATAACAACTATGTTCTTGGGGTCCTTCCAGAAACTGGCAGGCTCAGAAAACAGCACGTTGTGAATAAATCGGGAGAGAAAAAATATGAGAATGCAGGCCTCAATGATCATTGTAGCCTGGGGGAAGAAAGAAAACAATTAAAATAATAAATTACAAAATACAGTAGAAATTCACACAAAATACATACTACAATGGTGCTATGCATATATTAATAAGATTCAACATAAGACATTAACTCAACTGAAGCTTCTAACAAGAATAACTATCCTCACCAACAAATATGTTGCATTATACAAGCTGCCTGTATACATGTACATGTCACATTTAATTACACTTAATTAAAAAAAAAAAAAAAAAATTAATTCTAAATAATAATTTGTAGTGAACCCAATGATAAAATAACTGAGATATATTATTCATTTTATGCACATACATACAAACATCTGTCAGGCACTAGGCAACTGCAAAGGTGACCTACCCAGTACGGTAAAGCTGCACCAGGCACTGCTGGTTTCTCAAAGACGGCGAGGAAGAGAAAAGACCAGACAGCTACGTACAGGGCGAGTTTGAAGGCCAGATGATTGTACAGGTTGTATAACCTGCAGATGATATCAACATCTCTGTATTCACACTTATTAATTACAATACGTTGTTATGACACACAAACATTGTTACGACAGACAAGCACACACAAACACGGACGGACGGATGGACGGACGGACGGACGGACGGACGGACGGACGGACGGACGGACGGAGACGGACGGACGGACGGACGGACGGACGGACGGACGGACAAACATACAGGTGTATTTTACATATCACTATGTGCTTAATTAAAAGAGTGTAAACAGCTGAAGTGGAAATAAAAGAAGACATTAAATAAAAATCCATACCAGCTTTTTTGTGTAACTATTGGCTAGATATAACGACAACACAGATCACGTATAGTCAACAAACAACAACTAGTTGTACACGGCTAGTTAATATAATTCGGCTGTTGTCACTTTTACTACTTGTGTTTTATGCCACTCTACCTGATTGACCTTTCATCTGTCTTGAAGGTCATGTTTCTGCTTCCTGCAGCATCTTTGACTAATGCTGCAGCCAACAACAGATTCTATAAAACAAATTACCTGGTGTAAGCAAAATCATTAAGAGTAGCCATGAATATTTCATTAGTTATCATAGCTCCCTGGTGTATCAATGAATCTGATGATAAACTGGATTTGTTTATTGACTCTGAGATCGATCAACCCTTTTGTGCTGATGCGCCTCTGAGCTTGGTTTCTAAGAATTTAGGCACAACAGAAGTTAGGGAAGCGGTGGTCGCGCGGTAGAGCGTCGGACTGTCAATGGTGGTTCAAACCCACCTACCGCCGTTTCGAAACTTAGGCAATTTCTTCACCCCACGTTTGCCTGTGTCTTTCGGAAGAGACACTAAAAGCCGGTGGTCCCTTCTGTCTGGTGTCTATGCCAGGTGAAGTAAAAGATCCCACACAGGGGGTAAATGTGTAACCTGTAGTGGACTCACAAATTCTAGAGAAGAACAACTGCTGCGTTAGCCCAAGTTTGGGCTGTTTGGAGGTAATCACCTGAGACATGAGACCTAATTATTATTGGCCACAAACTCTGTCTATGTGAAAATCTTAAATGTAATGTTCATAATCATAACAGCATTACCAAGAATGGTATGTGAAGGCGTAATGCCACCCCAGAACAAGTCTAAAGTAGGTCAGACTTTTTACAGGCAGACTATTTTTAAGTTTAAATATGATTCCAAAGCTATACGGCAAAGAAGAGACAACATCTAATCTTTCTGCATGCAACAAAATTTGTTTAGTGTTTAAAAAAATCATGAGACTAGGAAGTCATAGGACATGATATTCTGCATGTAGAAATGTAAAGATTTCCAACAGACAAAATATGAAAGTAAAATGTAAAATGAAAGTAAAATGTTACAGACCCCTTAGGGGGAATAATGCTTGAAGAAGACTGCGAAATATACGAAAAAACAAGACAGTTTCTTGAGAGGTAATTTATTTAATTTATAGCTTATATTATTGTTTATTCATGTACCAGATTTGGAATTGGTAAATAATTGTGACAAACCTGGTCATGGGTGGTGGTGCCTTCATCTGAAGATGTGTTCTCATTGTGACATTTGGGGACGTCCTCGTCAGTTGTCTGCTTGTTCTCACTGCCGTCTGTCATCTTCACACCTGCGTCATTCCACGTCAAATCAACCCACACTGGTCAAACACTGACCAGTGTCTTAGATGACTTTAATTTATTTTTATTTTTAACCAATGCGTAAATGAACAGAATCCTATTATGTATTATGGTAATTAGTGCTTTATGGATAGTTTAAAAGTAAATGGTTAGCTTTCTGCAGAACCCATTATATTTACAAGTCCGTTTTCAAAAAATGAGAAGTTACAAGTTACATGTCTAAATGTTGTTGAATGTGTATTATATATGAATATGTTGGAACATGTTATAAACAACACTTTCTCTCTAAACTTGGTACATTGGTACATTACCACTATCCTTCATATGATTCCAGGCATATTTATGTTACAAAATACAAAGTATATAGTACTAAAGTCGGTATAATAGTTGTGGGACTATTATACACCAACAGTTTTTCGATGCATGTGCATTACAGCATGGGAATACACATGCCATCATTGCTGGTGTCAGATAACGTGTTTAGAAACAGCGCATCTGTTAAAATGTGTGTCGAATTGCAGAATGCGCTACATTTGTTTGAGCAACAAATGCATAGTCAGTTTTATATGAGAGACACCTGAACTTAGAACGCGGCAAAGAAAACGATGCCAAACAATGTTGAAAAGCGTCGTAAGATTAATTTAAGTACTATGTCAGTTTGACGATGCAGGAAGATTTGGACCGAACCACTATTCCAAAATGGGGGTGTGAGTTTGGATTAGGGTCATTTTAAGTGTCAGGGTTAGGGTCAGGTTTATGTTTAGGGTAATATGTTATATACAAGTCAAGTCGGGCTCCCATTGTTACGGCCAAGCAGCGGTGACAACCTCACATCCCTATCTTGGAATAGTGGTTTGTCCAAATCGGCTGTCGGTGCAATAGTTGTGCGTTAATGGACCGACGTTAGTTGTGCGTTAATGGACCTATTGGTGCAATAGGAGGTGGCCTTGCATGGCCATAGTGACTAAGTAAGTGATATAGTATAGCATAGGTTTATGCAAACTGGGTTACTTTTTGGGCCTCAAACATACACTAGGACACAATATTTTCATAATATAAATTACTGTGACGAAATCAACACTAATGTGCTAAACTTACTTTGTGGTGACACTGCATGACAATCACAAGGTTAGACAAAATATATTTGTATTATAACAACAAAATCCATGTGGGACCAAAACTTAGAATCATAATACTGCCTTTCCGCATTATATGTGATTCTCGGTGACAGGCGTTATGCCTCAAACGGTATGCTACTGTCCACCGTGCGTGACATGCTGTGCAGGCCTGTGGCCTGGGCTATGCCACGAATCGTGATCACGGGGCCGGGGGGTAATGATACGCCCCCCAATCAGCATCACCATGCACTGCCCTGGCCATGCGAAATTAAGTAAATTTGAAACTATGATGACACTTTTAACATTTAGAGCATTGATAAATAGCCGTAATTATTATGATTTTACGTTTGAGACTGTTACAATTACTCCACCAGTGTATTTACTCACGTCAGTATTCGCTGTTTAGATTTGACAAGTCGTCTGCATCCTCCGTGCCGCCATATTTAAGATCATGTGACAAAACATTATATTCTTCATTGTAAATGCGTGCTGTAGCTATGTGCCGTTTTTGTTAGTTATTTTAATGTAGTAGTTGTAATTTATTAGCGTTTCTAATTAATATTGTATCTGACCATATTTTTATTACCATTGTGTTATACTTCTTCGAGAGTATTCCTCCTGGGTCACCTGAGTCAACAAACATGGCGTCCGGTTCAAAAGGTGCTGTCAAACAGTGCGTCAAGTTTGGTATTCTGACAGGTAAGATGCGCTTACTCTAACCTGTTTTTTTGTTTGAACTGTTTGGTTAATATGAGTGTTTGTTTTCGTTACCCAGCGTACGTTTTCTTTACCTGACATTAGCTACAGCATCAAATTAAGACCAAAACCACCGCTAAGGCTAAGTCATGCAGCCTAGCCCTGGCTAAGCCTTACCGAGGATATAAGCCAAGGCCTAATCGCTTAAGCTTCGGTTAGGCTAAGCCTAGGCTAAGGATAGGCCTCGGCTAACCGTTACTTCTACGTGTTTAACCAGCATAGTCATAAGTCTGGATTTTGACGCAAAACAAAAGTCATGTCGCCAGAATGGGACATGTGTAGTCTTGCTTGGCAAGGCCATGCCCATGGAGTTTTCTTAAATTTAGTGTGTGTCATCTGCATTTGCACGGGACCTAAATTGTGTAGCCTTGCTCAAGTTACTGGGCATGGCCTCTTTTTATTGTTTTTTTTATATATCATACGCATCTACACAGCCTTGCCACAGACAAGTTGTGCAGCTACAGTAGTGAGTTGGGAGTTGGGTGGTACTAGAATGACCAGTGACCAGTGTGTGCCTATAGAGATTATTATATAAATACACTGTAACTATGTCATTATGACTTGTCTGAATGAGTGAATGAATTTGCTTACCGGGGTAGTCACACTAAAGTACTGTTGCATTGTACATGCATGCCGCATGCATATACTATTATAGATATATTAATCGTGTTCATGACTGGGTTCAATTACACAAAGTAAAAAAAAAAATTCAACAGTATTGATACTTCTATAAGTTCAAATCATTTACAGCTTCTCCATTTCAAAGTTCCATTAATTGTCTGTCTTCTTTACAGTGAGTGATGGCTGTTTTCAAGACAAAACCAGACAAGATAAGAGTGGTGAAAATTTGAAATCATTCATTGAAAGCAATAAAGTGTATGTATTGAATCGTGTGGCATAGTTTATGGTATCTTGTTCTATTTGTTCATTTTACCCTAATTCTTTTTATATGTTAATGTTACACATAATGTTCTTTCATGGGCTGGTCTTTCGACCAGTACATCATTTTAGTGTATGCAGAAAGTATTCTAATAAACTGTTTTAATATGTTAAAAAGTGTTGTAAGCATAACTTACAACTTGTAACTAAAATATAACTCTGAATGTTATCCTGTTTACAATGGTAGAAGTGTATTTAAGCAAAATATTTAATTTTTAAATTGTTTCAAACAGTTGTGTTGTAATGATCATGGCAGAACAATGTTAAGTTCCTAAACTACAGATGGTATTATAGTTTAATTTATTTATAATATAAAATATTTGTTTGGCTTTCATCTGGCATATTTTGTCCTCAGTAATTCTGTTGATTAAACATAAATTAGTAATTAATTTGTATTGTTTCAATTCTTTTCTTGGTTATTGCACAGGTTGAATGGGAAGGTTGAAGTACATGTGCTTGTTCCAGATGAAATAAGCATGATAAAGGTATCACATGCCATATTACATTTTAATCTTTTTTGAAGATTTAATATTTTGTGTTGTGAATTTGTGATATTGCACTTCTTAATTATTGCGTTTTTATTGACTACCCACAGTGAGATAGGTTGATAAAATATAAACTTACTCAACACAGATTGTTAGCAGGCACAGTTATGAGAATAATATCATGAGTGATTTTTTTCCGCACAAACACTGTTTGCCTCCTTTCAAGAAGTGCTTAGATGATAGTTTAAACAAATTGTTTTTCAAGCGTGTTCGTGAATTGTCATAGTGTGGTCATCATCTGCTTGAAATTGAATGAGTAAACTCTACTCATACCAGAGTCCACTATGTGAAGGGTTGGTGTTCTTGAGACACTGAAATGTTGTACTTTGCTTGTACAGGAGAAGTTAGTTGATTGGAGTGACAACAAGAAAGTTGACGTCATCCTGACTACTGGCGGCACAGGCTTTGCCCCTCGTGATGTCACTCCAGAGGTACCACTGCATTGTAATTCACACTCCATTAGTAACAGCACACTTTAGTATACGTGAATTTTATGTCATGTTTACTGAAGAACTGCAGCTGATCGAGTGCAAGAGCTCGTCTTAAAATGAGTTGAAGCTACACCTTTAATGCCTAATAAATTAGATACAATGATGATGTATTCTACATATGCTTACAATATATATATATATATATATATATATATATATATATTGACAACTTATATTTTGTATTCTAGTTATTGTTTTATTGATTTATTAATTGTTGTTTTATTAATTAATATCTAATTTTTTTGGACTCTAAGTCCAGATATTGTGATTCATTTAACTATAATTATTCTTATTGTGTATACATTTTTATGTGGTTTTGTTCCAGTGTATCCAGGTAACGCAGTTTTGTTTAGTCACACTGAATCTTGATTTTATTACTGTTATTTATGGTTAACATTTCAGTCAATTGTAAACACTGCTGTGCATAGTTTTACTTGGATATTTTAAGGTAAATGCAAGCTAAAGTTACTGTAATTTTCCACTAGTTGTAGGCACACATCTAATATTACTATATGTGTGTTGCTGCCTGTTGAAATGGCCGTCCCAGGCACTCTGGAGAGATCGTCCCATATTATAACCTCTGTACACGTGGCCACGTGTTAATAATCCACGGTTGTATACACTTTGCATTGTCATAATAGATGGTATCTTCACTTATCTCTGCTGTCATTAGTTTTCGTGTTGGATCACTGCTAAACCATGACGTACAGTAACAAGGATAATTATGTTTTTCTGAGAATCACATGGCTCATCTGGCAAACTGTGTGTACCCGGGTATGATTTCATACTCAGTGGCTTTCATCTGAGAAGTACGTTATTCGCGTGAAAGAACATTGGTTGTTATGTGTATTTATATGTGACTTAGGAAGACAGTGGGTCAGTGGCATTGTGTGTACACGTGTACACATGACATGCACAATGAACACAATGGGCTGGGTCGTCTGGTGCTATGTGTGGTATTAATTGAGGTCTGTGTTGTTGAAGGCGACAAAGTGCGTTCTGGATAAAGAGGCACCTGGAATGGCTGTGGCAATGCTGACAGGCTCCCTCAAAGTCACACCACTGGCAATGCTGTCTAGGTATGCAATCTTAGTGGTGGTCTTGGTCACTTTTCTCTCTGAAATTCACTCAAATAATGCCTTAAAATCACACAGATGCCAACATGTAAACCCATCAATGTGTTTTCCTTAATTATGGTCAAAACTAGAAAAACTAGAAAGTGTCATCGTTGGTTGTCTGGACAATACACAACCTGCTACAGTGTATTGAGGGACTTGGTTGGAATGCGACACATTGGAAAAATCTAAGTTTATGTAAAATCAGTGATTGTGTATAGAAGGTGACACAGTGGTTTCAAGTTACATTTAACATCAGATTTAAATTTTAAATTGTTGGTTCCTAGACTGACAACGGTTGCACATTCCACTTACATGTTTGACATCAATTGGCAGTCTTAAAATCCCTTTTATTCTTGAGAACTGTGCCTACCTAGTTGCTAAACTACATGTGCACTGTGAGTGACTGTGTGTTATCTTGGCCATTAGTGGACTGGTGCAATCAGCAGACAAACACATCTGACCGTGCGTGACCTCTGCTGTGCAGATATATATCTATTTCTTGGAATAATTCCCCATTGTGCTTGTATTTCTAGACCAGTTTGTGGCGTCAGGGGGCAGACAGTCATCATAAACCTGCCCGGCAGCAAGAAAGCATCACAGGTATGTGCAGCACATACATACAGTCTTAGTACATACATACAGTCTTAGTACATACATACAGTCTTAGTACATACATACAGTCTTAGTACATACATACAGTCTTAGTACATACATACAGTCTTAGTACATACATAGTCTTAGTACATACATACAGTCTTAGTACATACATACAGTCTTATTCTGAGAGCCGTAAATGCAACATGCTTGTGTGCGCAGATTCATCGGTAACGGAATTACAATTCTCAATATTTTTTGTTTATAATGGTTAGATTTTCCCATTCAGCAAGTGCCTACAACAGAATCTGTAACATGGTTTGAAGTACACACTACTCCCTATAAGTACCAGTGGTACCTGTTAAGAAATGTAAAATAATTATGAAATTATGGCTGTTTTAATTTTGGTAACGGAATTACACAGAAAATTTGAACATCAATTTTTAATAAATGTTATAACATATCGTCTGAAATCTGCAATCTACCATGGCCAACAGCTAGCATTAATAAATAGACCTATAAAATGACCTTGTATTGGATAACATTTTACTCATGATATATATACCGTTCTTTTATAGTGAACAGGTTTTGGTTGGTAACGGAATTACATGCTATGGTAACGGAATTACGAGTCTACCATGTTTGGATTAAAACATCAAATAATAAATGATACAAATTTTTTTCTTTTCTGCCAGATTACAGAACACCATAACTTCATGTTCTACTAAAGAACAATTGTACTGGCCAATAACTGTACACAGAGTACAGCGATGTACTTCACATTTAATTCAAGATCAGTTGAAAGCAGTTATTGGACTCCTGCCCATCCGTGGGTCAGGGAGGATGTTAATTAATGTCAGTCTTTATCAGTTGAGGCAGTCAATATATCTTCAACATCAGGACACACAAATTTACAGAGTTCAACACACTTCAAATAAGTTGTTACCTTGGTTAAAAAAACGGGAAAACAAATTTATTGTGTTTTTAAGTGCAGATTTATTTGCAAGATCTTTTCTGTATTCTCAAGGTTGATAACCCATACTGTTGTCTTCTTTGTCATCTTCATTATTTCAGTCTTTTACTTTTGAAGAAGTTCCTTGTGGATTATTATTTGACATGGTTCTGTATTACAGTCACAAATAATGTAACCAACTACCCTATGTGACTCTGCAACTGCTTAATGTGGGAAATTAGACTGATCTCATTCCAGTCATATGTACTTTATCATTTGTAATTCATCCATGGCTTAGTTGATACATCCATGTAGAATATTCTGACAGTTCCTGGCAGCAACTTTGGTAATCTTGTTGGATGCAATCACGTAATATAACTTCAGAGAACACATGGAATCATAGTTTTGGACAATAAACCTTAGCCATGTGGAAAAGAAATACTGTATAGAATTTCTTTGAAAGTCCATGAAACTATTCTGCAACTGATCTTTGGTAGATAATCTGGTCTATCTTGTAGATTTATATGAATCACTGCTGCCATTCTGTGTAGTATCACATGTTACAGATGGTACATGTTACAAATGGTACGTTTCTGAATCCATAGACAGTTTTCATAAGTATTTTACAAAGATTGCATTCATATTTAACTGAAACATTGTCCCAGTGCCTGTGCTGACCTCTAATGTACTTTGGTCCCATTATTAGTTTCTTATTATGATTTATAGTGCAAGAGAAAAAACCATGTAATTCTGTTATTGTAATTCTTATACCAAAATGTAATTCCGTTACCGTGATTCCTGCAAGATGAGAAAAGACACACATAAATTGTGTAATCTCACCTATTCGTGGATGTATCTAATAAGAGAATTTCAAGTAACTGTTAATTTCGATCACTTGTTTGCTCTCATGAAAAGTTTATGTACTTTTTCGCTATAAAAATTACAAATATGGCTTATGCAGTACAAGATGCTTTCTGAATTTTTAATACATACAATACGAACTTTGAAAATCTGTAAAACAAAGGTAAATTAGTTAAGAGTTAATTGTAAGATAGGAGGGGTTTCTGTTGGCCCTTGTTTTTCTATTAGTTTGATTGTTAAAAATTCACTCCATTAGAAACGCAATTAAAACAAATTGTGAACTGATGGCACAGTTTTTTTACTTGGGTCCTAACTTTACATATGTTTTACATCAACGGTACAATTTTTTTACTGTTTCTACAAGATTAAATTTTTAGCAGTCTGAGCTCTCCAATATGGAATTGCCCTATAGTTAGGTGTGACAACATTCAGTAAACATAACAAGTTATGGGATAGCCCCTCCAGCACTACGTAAACCAGATTTGGAAAAATGGAGCAACCTTATTTGCATTAACGCTTTGCACGAAACAGTGAATATTGAAAAATGTTAACCGGGGAAAACTCAAAATATATACACTGTACATTAAAATGATTATTATTCATGTGGACTCCATCCAGAGACACATCCACCCACATATAATTCTTTTTCGATTATAGCTTTTAAAATATATACAACATCTGCCATACACATCTCAAGCTGGTCAGAAGGTCATAGCAATTGTTAAGTAGTAATATTAAGTTTATTTAGTTTCACCTGAACAGTAAATAGTTACATTAAAATTGATAAACTATTAGGCAGATACATTAGTAAAATATTAATTTGGATACAAAATATAAACAATGAAATTAGTATTTTTATTGTGTTTAAATAAATAAATAAGATGTTTGTTCACCTTCAAGTTTGAATTAGTTTTGAGATGTCCCCCAGGAGTGCCTCGAGTTTGTGTTGCCTACGCTTTCCCACGCTGTCGACCTGCTGCATGAGTGCACAGCCAGTGTCTTGTCACTTCACACGGCCATGCAGAACCCCACAGCGCAGAGTGCTGACCACCACGCCGGACACCAAACACAGGTGAGTAATTAATATAATTATACTAATAATAATAGTAAATAAAGGTAATGATAGTAATAAACAAATATATATATATATATATATATATATATATATATATATATATATATACACATACATACATATATAATTATTTTTTCATATATTTTTCATGATTAAAACATTTTAAATTATATATTTCATATATATATATACGTATGTGTATATATAATACACTGTATATATATCTATAATTATGTGTTCATTATTACATCTATTATATATATATATATATATATATATATATATATTTATTTATTTATTTATAAACCAACTGAAGAAGTGCAAAGAATATAATATCCCACTCTGCATCGCATTCATCGACTATGAGAAAGCCTTCGACTCAGTGCAAACTCAAGCACTATTGACCTCGCTTGAAGAATAAGGGATAGAAGATGTGTACATCGAACTCCTCAAAGAAATCTTTACCAACAGCTTGATGACAGTCCACACACACAAAGAAGCAACAAGATCAACACCAGGAGAGGAGTACGACAGGGAGATACCATATCGCCCAAGCCGTTTATTGGCAGCACTCCAAAGCATATTCCGACGACTCACTTGGGAAACCAGAGGCTTGAAGATAGAAGGCAAATATCTTAGTGAACTGCAACTAATGCTACAGGAATTTGCTGATGAAAATAAAAATCAGGGTCTGAAGATGAACAAATCTAATACAAAGGTGATGATGGAAAACGACACACACCAATATAGGTCAACAACACTCAAATCGAGATCATTGAAAGCTACATCTACCTGGGACAGAGATACAGCACCAGAGACAAAAACCAAGACAAGGAGATTCAAAGAAGGATCACGGCTGGGTGAATAGCATTCGGTAAGCACCGCGACATCTTCAAAGGTAATATTGGAACATGTTGAAGAGACAAGTCTCTAACTCATGTGTACTTCCGGCAATGACATACGGCGTGGAAATATGGGCACTCACCACCCAAGCACAGAACAAGCTAACAGCCGCACAAACAAAGATGGAAATTAGTATGTTAAACATCCCATACCTGGACCGAAAAACAAACATCTGTGTAAGAAAGGTCACAGGTGTGATTGAACAAGTAAGAAGATGGAAGTGGACCTGGGCAGGGCACGTCAGCAGGATATCAAATATCTGATGAACCATCTGGCAGAGGATAGCGCAAGATAAGCAGATGTGGAAGCAGCATGCTGAGGCCTTCACCCAACCACGGGACACTATGGCTGCACAATGATGATAATTTTTATATATATATATATATATATATATATATATATATTATATTTATATATACATACAACTGTATTTATATTTGGTGTTTTAGTTTGATTTTATTAGTTTTACTAACATTATTTTGCATAACCTCTAAGTACTTTCTATTATATATACAAAGACTTGTTATAGTGTATTCATTGATTTTTAAACACAGACAAGTTCGCAGAATTGTACTTTGTATTTGAATGTATATTAAAAATTATTATTACTATTAGTTCTTGATTTTGGTAGTGTTAGTGTGTTATAGTGCTTAACTGTCAATATTGGTACTTCTTTGTTATTTGATTATCAGATAACATCTCAAACTTAGATAGCTTACAGTTTATCATTATTATTTTGGAAATCATAAAGTATTATGCTTATATAATATCAGTTAATTAGTTAGTTAGTGACATACCCATTGCTACCACAGATTGCACTTGACAGTTGGAGGTTGATGCAAAGCAAGGTGCTAACTGCGTTGCACAAAGTGCCCTAGGATATACGGTTCAATCATAATGTCACACATTAATGGACTTTTATATAAAAATGAACCAAGAAAATTGTGCTTGCCAGGATTATACAAAATGCAATGTTTTTTATTCCATGCAGCATAGCGGTCATCATCACACGGACAGATGTGCATCTGGTAACAGCCATCATAGCAGTGGAGATGACAAACATCACCATGACAACCATCACCCAGGCAGTGGGAAACATCACCATGGTGAACATCACCCCAAAGTGAGTGACAGTCATCATCATGGTGATCACCATAGCAACAGGGATGATACGCATCACCATGGGAACGACCAGCAACAAGATAGGCATGAGCATCATCACTCCCACGGCAACTGTCATCACTCCCATGACAACCACGCCACAAAGAGTATGTATCATTACATAACAGCAACACAAGTAATGACTATGTATTCCGACAAAACAAATATCTAAAGTCTCGGCTGTCTGTCTGAAAAAAGTACAAGCCACAAGAATAATTACTCTCGATGTCCCAAAATGATCATTGTGTACATTCATATAAAAAAATTAATCTATTTGTAAATTTTTAGAATGTGTGAAAACACATCGTGTCCAAATGCATTATGTTAATCCTCATAGTTCTGTGAAATGTCTTTGTCATCATCAAAAGAGGGACATGCAGACTCCAGTTGTTGTCATCTGTAGGTGCTGTGGACTTGACAAAGGTGGCGCGCAGACACAGGGAGTCGCCCTACCCCATGATCTGTAGGTGTACCATCCGTGGACTAACAACAAGCAGTGAGCAGCAAGGGTAGGTGTACTCACTGTGATAACAACAACATGAGCAGCAAGGGTAGGTGTACTCACCGTGATAACAACAACATGAGCAGCAAGGGTAGGTGTACTCACCGTGATAACAACAACATGAGCAGCAAGGGTAGGTGTACTCACTGTGATAACAACAACATGAGCAGCAAGGGTAGGTGTACTCACTGTGATAACAACAACATGAGCAGCAAGGGTAGGTGTACTCACTGTGATAACAACAACATGAGCAGCAAGGGTAGGTGTACTCACTGTGATAACAACAACATGAGCAGCAAGGGTAGGTGTACTCACTGTGATAACAACAACATGAGCAGCAAGGGTAGGTGTACTCACTGTGATAACAACAACATGAGCAGCAAGGGTAGGTGTACTCACTGTGATAACAACAACATGAGCAGCAAGGGTAGGTGTACTCACTGTGATAACAACAACATGAGCAGCAAGGGTAGGTGTACTCACTGTGATAACAACAACATGAGCAGCAAGGGTAGGTGTACTCACTGTGATAACAACAACATGAGCAGCAAGGGTAGGTGTACTCACTGTGATAACAACAACATGAGCAGCAAGGGTAGGTGTACTCACTGTGATAACAACAACACTCTTTCTCTTTACATTTAACGCCCACAGTCACTAGGTTGATTAGTCCGACACTGGGGATTTTGAAGAGAACAAAATCACAAGTCAGTGAGTCCACAACAGGTTGTTTCATTTCCTTGCGGGGGATCATTTACTTCCTTTGGCTAGACACAGGATAGATTAGCTTACAAGGCATCCTCCAAAATGCACAGGCTCATAGTGTGAGTAAACGTTGCCCACGTTTCGACACAGTGGCCAAACCACGTACCGAACCACCATCCTTGATGGCTCCATGGTTCAAACCGTAGGTCCCTCTGCACAACAGATCAGTTGTCTGGCTGCTTGACGACTGCGTCTCATTTCTACCTACAGTCGAACCTGTTTATACTTTGTTGTGGACATCATCAGGACTGGACAAGGTGTTTCCGTAATAATTTTAGACTTTCAAAGGTGTCCATTCTTGACAGGTTTTTATTGTGGATAAATATCTCCTAGGATAGGCTTCACGTTGAACAGGATGTTTTCATATTGAGTTAAATGGTTACTAATACCAACCAGTGTTTCACAGTTGAGCTACATTAAACTCAGTGTCTTACTTATAAATGAGAATAAATTTGGTCTTTAATTAATTTGGGCAACACATTCATCCAAGAAATAACCTTCTGAGAAGTTTTCTCTCACAGATGTTATTGTATTACATAGTGTGATGAACCAGGCGTGTTTCTATTCCTGTTGCAGATGCTCTGGGGCTGGTCCTTGCTGAAGACATATTTGCAAAAGATCCTCTTCCACCCTTTCCAGCATCCATTAAAGATGGCTACGCTGTTGTTGGTAAGACAGTTTCTGTTGCCATGAGACCTAGAACATCCACAAAACGTAGTTTGTCTGTTGTTGTGTTAATTAGAAAATTCTGCAATGTTCCTAATGCAAGAATAAAATACATTGTACAGGTGTACTGCAAAATTACTTCAAAACATAAAAATTATGAACACAGTTTTCAGCACAATGTGGCAACTGTTTCACTAAGATTAAGAGTCTTACGGAAACCTCATCATTACATTTTTTTTTACATTCAATGGGTCTTTTCAAAATGCAAATATATATTGCTGTATGACATGACACACCATTGACAATGTCCCGCTGCTGCATCGTGGCATTGTCAGTTTTCAGGTATTAAAGATCATTGTTAAGGATTAAAATGTATTTTAAAGAGCAAAATCGGGTTTAAGAACATTACTGAAATGGGCTTATGGCCTGCAGCAGACCATCAAAAAATGTTTACTTGTCACAGGTTATATCAAAAATGATCTCTGGTCATTTTAATTGATTTCAAGTGCTATTCCCAATTTCCCATTACACCGTTCCTCCTGTGTTTTCCTCAGCGGCAGATGGAGTGGGCGCTAGGATCGTCCTCGGCAACACAACTGCAGGCTCCGTGGTAGGACATCACACACTCGTCATGTTTTGTCTTATTTTAAATTACGCTGAAATTCACTGACGAATATAATTCGATTTTATGGGAGATTGTGGCACTCAATTTGTAATTATATCCTTGCACAATTATTTTCATGATTTTCATGTGTTAATTTTTAAAAGATATACAAATTTCAAGACGAAATAAGATATACTGTGTGTGTATTTTTTACAACATACATGTACTGCTTTACTGGAGGTAGGAACATATCAGTAGATCCCATCATATATCTAGATCTTCTCATTCAAAGGTAAGATGCAATGTTATCCAAGAGTGGTGAACTCACCCTTGTCATTCTCGACATTTCATGTATTAAATAACTGAAACACCACATTGTTTCTAAAATGGTTAAATAAATACCTAGAACAGTTCTAAAAAGTAAACCAAATACACGTCCATAACAAGGCATCCAGAAGCTCATTTCCTAAGTGGAAGTAAGATAGCTTTAAGATAAGCTTGCAATAAATCATAAATATTCCCGTCTGCAGCCAACGAGAGTGGTGAGTCAGGGCCACTGCATGAGGATCAGTACTGGAGCACCTTTGCCTCCTGGGGCAGATGCTGTCGTCCAGGTTGAGGATACAAAGCTTCTTATGGAGACCGGTGACGGAGCCGTTGAGCTCGAGATAGAAATACTACAGGCACCCTCTGTTGGACAGGATATTAGGTGGGGAAATATCCCATCAGGCTTGTTTTCTATCGTACTGTATGGTTACATTTAAAGTATAAGTTAAAGAAAATGAAATTGTTAGATCTCATTTTGTATTGTTAATTACATTTAGATTTTGACGTGATTTAAACGTGTTTCTAATCATTAATATTGATCTAGTTTAATCAATATGTTCAGGCAACTTTTGTATTTTTTAATAGATTTAAATTTGCCATAATTTAAACAAAATAATTTTTTTTAAGATTTTTATCAAAAAATATGTATGCTCTAATACACGTATCTGTTTGAATTCAGCATAAACACGATGTTTACTACACAATATTTGTCATGTGTTGGGCTGACACATCTCCTTGGTGAATGTCTAATTGTAGACCACTTGGCTGTGACATCTCTGTGGACCACTTGACTGTCACATGTCTGTGTCAAATGTCTGCCTATAGACCACTTGACTGTGACATCTGTGTGTTAAATGTCTGCCTGTAGACCACTTGACTGTGACATCTGTGTGTTAAATGTCTGCTTGTAGACCACTTGACTGTGACATCTGTGTTTTAAATGTCTGCCTGTAAACCACTTGACTGTAACATCTGTGTGTTAAATGTCTGCTTGTAGACCACTTGACTGTGACATCTGTGTGTTAAATGTCTGCTTGTAGACCACTTGACTGTGCCATTTGTGTGTCAAATGTCTGCCTGTAGACCACATGGCTGTGATATCTCTGTGTTAAATGTCTGTCTGTGACATCTCTGTGTTAAATGTCTGCATATGACATCTCTGTGTTAAATGTCTGCCTGTGACATCTGTGTCAAATGTCTGCCTGTAGACCACTTGGCTGTGACATCTCTGTGGCTGAGGAGATTTTGTCAGCTGGCACGTGGCTCGGGCCTATCGAGTTGGGCCTTCTCGCAACTGTAGGTGTCAGCACCATCTGCTGCTACAAACTACCGACAGTGGGAGTGATGTCTACAGGCAATGAGGTAGGGCCACGTTGTATACATCCTTTCTTATTCAGAGCATTTTCAGCTGAAATTATGGTTGAACATTTGTTATTGGAGCACATCGGGATGGAAGACTTCCAGAGTACTGGAGTACAGTTGTTCAAAACATTGGTGTTTGGCAGCATTAAAGTTGTGATGGAAATTGTGTTTGAATAACCTAAACAGTTACATGGAACTACATGCGGTCAGTATTCTGCAGCACTGACCACTGATCATGAGTGGAATGGGTGAGCTGCTGATTTGTATGGGTCCGTGTAGCATTAGTATCTTTAAAACAAACTTGGTGCACATGTCAGAAGTGTGAGATAAACATAGGTAGAGGTGGGTGGACTCTCAACAAACCAGGGGCTTCTTAGTCCATTCGCCATCTAGACTAAATTTTTCTGGGTGATAATCTTGTTCAGTTTTATTACATATCCGATCATAGCATATACTGAACAGTTGAAAAAAGAAAATAAATTCAGATGCTATGGTGTTATAGATATGCAATTTATACAGTTATGAACTAAGTTCCATATATATACCTACGAACGCTGCTTTTGCTTTGGAAATGCAGCTGCCTAGATATTTGAGTGACTTGTTTTTAATACCACATTATATAACTTGGACAGCTGTCTCTAATTATAATCAGTGTGCTAGCTGTATTGAGAATGCTGATGAGACATGTGCCAACTAACACCCACCAGGCCTCTGTGTTTACCTGGATGCTTTCTGCCCATTCCCAGTTGGTGGAGTCTGACGCCCCTCTGCAGCCTGGCAAGATCCGAGACAGTAACCGCGTCACGCTCATGGCCGCCCTCCGACAGCGCCAAGTTCCTGTTGTTGACCTCGGCATAGCCATCGACACGTCAGTATACATAGCCTCAGTCAACACTGTTGTCCTTGTATAACCTGTGATTTCTGTCTTCACAGTATAATATGGATATCAAGAAGCGATACTGAAGCCAACGGTGCAGTTAAGGTCATGATAGATCGTAATTTGTTTTGAAACATATATAGCTGCCATCTCTCTCAGATTTTCCCCTGATTTGTTGTGAAACATCTGACGTACCTACAAGAAAAAGTACGTGTATATCCTCTACCATAGGCCGTTTTTGTACAGTTTGGTTTCTTATAAGCAGTAAGAGGATGCAGTTGGACATATTTAGTGAGCCTGAAATTCTAGATTTCGACACTAAAAATTTGGCAGGTCAAATTATACATTACTGGAGATTTGAGATCACCAGTTGTTGATTGCATTGCATTTATACATTTTGCATTATATACAGAATTTTATATTTATCAGCAGCACTAAAAACGGAAAAAAACTTTTTTGTGGGTTGACCATTTGCATCATGGGATACTGTTTGATTGACAGCCCGGAGTCCCTGCTGAAGCAGGTACAAGACGCCCTAGGACGGGTTGATGTACTTGTGACCTCTGGGGGTGTCTCCATGGGAGAAAAGGTCAGTGTATTGACAGGCACGGTTCTACTTACTTTGCAATGTTTACACAAAGTTGTTACAAAGATCACAATGTGATATTTTATCAGAGTCACTTGTCCTCAACATATTTCCATTAGTTGTACCTTGGTAATTATTGTCATAAGATTGCTACTCATGAATTTCTAAAGTCTAAGCTGGATTTCACACTACTGTCTTTGGACTTATGAACATGTTATTGAGGTCAGCATTCGCAATAACAGACCAACATGATATGTCTAGTCTACACTAGACATATCATGTTGGTCTGTTATTGCGTGTGACAGATCATTTGCATTGTGGTTTGTTGCAGGATCTTATCAAGGCAGTCCTCTGTGCAGACTTGCAGGCAACTGTTCATTTTGCACGGGTCTTCATGAAACCAGGGTCAGTCATCTGAACGTGAAACAAAGCCACATCAAATACCTGCTTTCCCGTGCCATTAGTTATCCTGAATGCACGTCTAATTTTTCTTCCATCTTCATTCATCAGTTTTTGTTTTGTTTTATACCAATGTTATTAGATAGAATTGAAAGATTCTAAATCTACGAACCGCCCTTGTTGGCCTGCTCAGTTACATGCAAAATGTCAGCCTGAAACATGCAAAACTACAAACAGAAAAATACTGGTTTATAATATAGATACAATACTCAACATACTTAAAAGAACATATATTTTGGAAGGCGCAGCTGGTCTACAAGTTACGCTATGTGCACTGAGTGTGTGATTAGGGGATTGTCTTAGTATGAAACAATTTGTGGTTTAAGTAATTAAGGCATGTCGACAATTTGGTGATACATGTTTCAGCTGCTTTTTACTTAATAACTTGTAAACCACCCAGCAGTCACACACCCTCACTCAGACAGTCGTCTCCTGGTGATCCTTCTCATGTAATGTTGGGGTATGACCTGCCACACCCAAATTAGGGCATTTGTCAGTTGACAGATCAGTTGCTTAATTGTGATGCCCAGTTGTATCCTGTGGTGTTGGCTTGTGACAGGTCATCTGCCTGTCACACCATCCTCCAGGCTGTGGCTTGTGACAGGTCATCTGCCTGTCACACCATCCTCCAGGCTGTGGCTTGTGACAGGTCATCTGCCTGTCACACCATTCTCCAGGCTGTGGCTTGTGACAGGTCATCTGCCTGTCACACCATCCTCCAGGCTGTGGCTTGTGACAGGTCATCTGCCTGTCACACCATCCTCCAGGCTGTGGCTTGTGACAGGTCATCTGCCTGTCACACCATCCTCCAGGCTGTGGCTTGTGACAGGTCATCTGCCTGTCACACCATCCTCCAGGCTGTGGCTTGTCCAGGCTGTGGCTTGTGACAGGTCATCTGCCTGTCACACCTCCAGGCTGTGGCTTGTGACAGGTCATCTGCCTGTCACACCTCCTCCAGGCTGTGGCTTGTGACAGGTCATCTGCCTGTCACACCATCCTCCAGGCTGTGGCTTGTGACAGGTCATCTGCTGTCACACCGTCCTCCAGGCTGTGGCTTGTGAAGGTCATCTGCCTGTCACACCTCCTCCAGGCTGTGCTTGTGACAGGTCATCTGCCTGTCACACCATCCTCCAGGCTGGGCTTGTGACAGGTCATCTGCTGTCACACCTCCTCCAGGCTGTGCTTGTGACAGGTCATCTGGCTGTCACACCTCCTCCAGGCTGTGCCTTGTGACAGGTCATCTGGCTGTCACACCGTCCTCCAGGCTGTGCTTGTGACAGGTCATCTGGCTGTCACACCGTCCTCCAGGCTGTGCTTGTGACAGGTCATCTGGCTGTCACACCTCCTCCAGGCTGTGCCTTGTGACAGGTCATCTGGCTGTCACACCGTCCTCCAGGCTGTGCCTTGTGACAGGTCATCTGGCTGTCACACCTCCTCCAGGCTGTGCCTTGTGACAGGTCATCTGGCTGTCACACCTCCTCCAGGCTGTGCTTGTGACAGGTCATCTGGCTGTCACACCTCTCCAGGCTGTGCTTGTGACAGGTCATCTGCCTGTCACACCATCCTCCAGGCTGTGGCTTGTGACAGGTCATCTGCCTGTCACACCATCCTCCAGGCTGTGGCTTGTGACAGGTCATCTGCCTGTCACACCATCCTCCAGGCTGTGACTTGTGACAGGTCATCTGCCTGTCACACCATTCTCCAGGCTGTGGCTTGTGACAGGTCATCTGCCTGTCACACCATCCTCCAGGCTGTGGCTTGTGACAGGTCATCTGCCTGTCACACCATTCTCCAGGCTGTGGCTTGTGACAGGTCATCTGCCTGTCACACCATCCTCCAGGCTGTGGCTTGTGACAGGTCATCTGCCTGTCACACCATCCTCCAGGCTGTGGCTTGTGACAGGTCATCTGCCTGTCACACCATCCTCCAGGCTGTGGCTTGTGACAGGTCATCTGCCTGTCACACCATTCTCCAGGCTGTGGCTTGTGACAGGTCATCTGCCTGTCACACCATCCTCCAGGCTGTGGCTTGTGACAGGTCATCTGCCTGTCACACCATTCTCCAGGCTGTGGCTTGTGACAGGTCATCTGCCTGTCACACCATCCTCCAGGCTGTGGCTTGTGACAGGTCATCTGCCTGTCACACCATCCTCCAGGCTGTGGCTTGTGACAGGTCATCTGCCTGTCACACCATCCTCCAGGCTGTGGCTTGTGACAGGTCATCTGCCTGTCACACCGTCCTCCAGGCTGTGACTTGTGACAGGTCATCTGGCTGTCACACCGTCCTCCAGGCTGTGCCTTGTGACAGGTCATCTGGCTGTCACACCGTCCTCCAGGCTGTGACTTGTGACAGGTCATCTGGCTGTCACACCGTCCTCCAGGCTGTGACTTGTGACAGGTCATCTGGCTGTCACACCGTCCTCCAGGCTGTGCCTTGTGACAGGTCATCTGGCTGTCACACCGTCCTCCAGGCTGTGCCTTGTGACAGGTCATCTGGCTGTCACACCGTCCTCCAGGCTGTGCCTTGTGACAGGTCATCTGGCTGTCACACCGTCCTCCAGGCTGTGACTTGTGACAGGTCATCTGGCTGTCACACCGTCCTCCAGGCTGTGCCTTGTGACAGGTCATCTGGCTGTCACACCGTCCTCCAGGCTGTGACTTGTGACAGGTCATCTGCCTGTCACACCATCCTCCAGGCTGTGGCTTGTGACAGGTCATCTGCCTGTCACACCATCCTCCAGGCTGTGGCTTGTGACAGGTCATCTGCCTGTCACACCATCCTCCAGGCTGTGACTTGTGACAGGTCATCTGCCTGTCACACCATTCTCCAGGCTGTGGCTTGTGACAGGTCATCTGCCTGTCACACCATCCTCCAGGCTGTGGCTTGTGACAGGTCATCTGCCTGTCACACCATTCTCCAGGCTGTGGCTTGTGACAGGTCATCTGCCTGTCACACCATCCTCCAGGCTGTGGCTTGTGACAGGTCATCTGCCTGTCACACCATCCTCCAGGCTGTGGCTTGTGACAGGTCATCTGCCTGTCACACCATCCTCCAGGCTGTGACTTGTGACAGGTCATCTGCCTGTCACACCATTCTCCAGGCTGTGGCTTGTGACAGGTCATCTGCCTGTCACACCATCCTCCAGGCTGTGGCTTGTGACAGGTCATCTGCCTGTCACACCATTCTCCAGGCTGTGGCTTGTGACAGGTCATCTGCCTGTCACACCATCCTCCAGGCTGTGGCTTGTGACAGGTCATCTGCCTGTCACACCATCCTCCAGGCTGTGGCTTGTGACAGGTCATCTGCCTGTCACACCATCCTCCAGGCTGTGACTTGTGACAGGTCATCTGGCTGTCACACCGTCCTCCAGGCTGTGCCTTGTGACAGGTCATCTGGCTGTCACACCGTCCTCCAGGCTGTGCCTTGTGACAGGTCATCTGGCTGTCACACCGTCCTCCAGGCTGTGACTTGTGACAGGTCATCTGGCTGTCACACCATCCTCCAGGCTGTGCCTTGTGACAGGTCATCTGGCTGTCACACCGTCCTCCAGGCTGTGACTTGTGACAGGTCATCTGCCTGTCACACCATCCTCCAGGCTGTGACTTGTGACAGGTCATCTGGCTGTCACACCATCCTCCAGGCTGTGCCTTGTGAAAGGTCATCTGGCTGTCACACCATCCTCCAGGCTGTGACTTGTGACAGGTCATCTGCCTGTCACACCGTCCTCCAGGCTGTGACTTGTGACAGGTCATCTGCCTGTCACACCATCCTCCAGGCTGTGGCTTGTGACAGGTCATCTGACTGTCACACCATCCTCCAGGCTGTGACTTGTGACAGGTCATCTGGCTGTCACACCGTCCTCCAGGCTGTGGCTTGTGACAGGTCATCTGGCTGTCACACCATCCACCAGGCTGTGCCTTGTGACAGGTCATCTGGCTGTCACACCATCCTCCAGGCTGTGTCTTGTGACAGGTCATCTGGCTGTCACACCATCCTCCATGCTGTGGCTTGTGACAGGTCATCTGGCTGTCACACCGTCCACCAGGCTGTGCCTTGTGACAGGTCATCTGGCTGTCACACCGTCCTCCAGGCTGTGCCTTGTGACAGGTCATCTGGCTGTCACACCGTCCTCCATGCTGTGGCTTGTGACAGGTCATCTGGCTGTCACACCGTCCACCAGGCTGTGCCTTGTGACAGGTCATCTGGCTGTCACACCGTCCTCCAGGCTGTGGCTTGTGACAGGTCATCTGGCTGTCACACCGTCCTCCAGGCTGTGGCTTGTGACAGGTCATCTGGCTGTCACACCGTCCTCCAGGCTGTGCCTTGTGACAGGTCATCTGGCTGTCACACCATCCTCCAGGCTGTGGCTTGTGACAGGTCATCTGGCTGTCACACCATCCTCCAGGCTGTGCCTTGTGACAGGTCATCTGGCTGTCACACCGTCCTCCAGGCTGTGCCTTGTGACAGGTCATCTGGCTGTCACACCGTCCTCCAGGCTGTGACTTGTGACAGGTCATCTGGCTGTCACACCATCCTCCAGGCTGTGCCTTGTGACAGGTCATCTGGCTGTCACACCGTCCTCCATGCTGTGGCTTGTGACAGGTCATCTTGCTGTCACACCATCCTCCAGGTTGTGGCTTGTGAGAAGTCATCTGGCTGTCACACCATCCTCCAGGCTGTGGCTTGTGACAGGTCATCTTGCTGTCACACCATCCTCCAGGCTGTGGCTTGTGACAGGTCATCTGGCTGTCACACCATCCTCCAGGCTGTGGCTTGTGACAGGTCATCTGGCTGTCACACCATCCTCCAGGCTGTGGCTTGTGACAGGTCATCTGGCTGTCACACCAGTCCTCCAGGCTGTGCCTTGTGACAGGTCATCTGGCTGTCACACCGTCCTCCAGGCTGTGCCTTGTGACAGGTCATCTGGCTGTCACACCGTCCTCCAGGCTGTGTCTTGTGACAGGTCATCTGGCTGTCACACCATCCTCAATGCTGTGGCTTGTGACAGGTCATCTGGCTGTCACACCGTCCACCAGGCTGTGCCTTGTGACAGGTCATCTGGCTGTCACACCGTCCTCCAGGCTGTGCCTTGTGACAGGTCATCTGGCTGTCACACCGTCCTCCATGCTGTGGCTTGTGACAGGTCATCTGGCTGTCACACCATCCTCCAGGCTGTGCCTTGTGACAGGTCATCTGGCTGTCACACCGTCCTCCATGCTGTGGCTTGTGACAGGTCATCTTGCTGTCACACCATCCTCCAGGTTGTGGCTTGTGAGAAGTCATCTGGCTGTCACACCATCCTCCAGGCTGTGGCTTGTGACAGGTCATCTTGCTGTCACACCATCCTCCAGGCTGTGGCTTGTGACAGGTCATCTGGCTGTCACACCATCCTCCAGGCTGTGGCTTGTGACAGGTCATCTGGCTGTCACACCATCCTCCAGGCTGTGGCTTGTGACAGGTCATCTGGCTGTCACACCATCCTCCAGGCTGTGCCTTGTGACAGGTCATCTGGCTGTCACACCGTCCTCCAGGCTGTGCCTTGTGACAGGTCATCTGGCTGTCACACCGTCCTCCAGGCTGTGACTTGTGACAGGTCATCTGGCTGTCACACCATCCTCCAGGCTGTGGCTTGTGACAGGTCATCTGGCTGTCACACCATCCTCCAGGCTGTGACTTGTGACAGGTCATCTGGCTGTCACACAGTCCTCCATGCTGTGGCTTGTGACAGGTCATCTGGCTGTCACACCGTCCTCCATGCTGTGGCTTGTGACAGGTCATCTGGCTGTCACACCGTCCTCCATGCTGTGACTTGTGACAGGTCATCTTGCTGTCACACCATCCTCCAGGCTGTGGCTTGTGAGAAGTCATCTGGCTGTCACACCATCCTCCAGGCTGTGGCTTGTGACAGGTCATCTGGCTGTCACACCGTCCTCCAGGCTGTGGCTTGTGACAGGTCATCTTGCTGTCACACCATCCTCCAGGCTGTGGCTTGTGACAGGTCATCTGGCTGTCACACCGTCCTCCATGCTGTGGCTTGTGACAGGTCATCTGGCTGTCACACCATCCTCCAGGCTGTGGCTTGTGACAGGTCATCTGGCTGTCACACCATCCTCCAGGCTGTGGCTTGTGACAGGTCATCTTGCTGTCACACCATCCTCCAGGCTGTGGCTTGTGACAGGTCATCTGGCTGTCACACCGTCCTCCAGGCTGTGGCTTGTGACAGGTCATCTGGCTGTCACACCATCCTCCAGGCTGTGGCTTGTGACAGGTCATCTGGCTGTCACACCATTCTCCAGGCTGTGGCTTGTGACAGGTCATCTGACTGTCACACCATCCTCCAGGCTGTGGCTAGTGACAGGTAATCTTGCTTTCACACCATCGTCCAGGCTGTGGCTTGTGACAGGTCATCTGGCTGTCACACCATCCTCCAGGCTGTGGCTAGTGACAGGTCATCTGGCTGTCACACCATCCTCCAGGCTGTGGCTAGTGACAGGTCATCTGGCTGTCACACCGTCCTCCATGCTGTGGCTTGTGACAGGTCATCTGGCTGTCACACCGTCCTCCATGCTGTGGCTTGTGACAGGGCATCTGGCTGTCACACCATCCTCCATGCTGTGGCTTGTGACAGGTCATCTGACTGTCACACCATCCTCCAGGCTGTGGCTAGTGACAGGTCATCTGGCTGTCACACCATCCTCCATGCTGTGGCTTGTGACAGGTCATCTGGCTGTCACACCATCCTCCAGGCTGTGGCTAGTGACAGGTCATCTTGCTGTCACACCATCCTCTGGGCTGTGGCTTGTGACAGGTCATCTGGCTGTCACACCATCCTCCAGGTGTCAACTGCTGGCAGTCTAGTTGCATTAGTGAGCTTGTGTAGCCTGGCGGAAGTCAGATTGCAGTGATAAAGCTGTGCTCATGCGATTGCGACAAGACAAAATGACAAGATAATGATCTTGTCTGTGGGATGTCATCTGTAAATGACCTTGGTGTGCTGTCCGGTCTACTGGGCATGTGTCCATTGTCGGCTGACAACGTTTTACTGGTCAAACAACCAAGCTGTCACCTAAACCAATTTACCAAATTGTTACTGCTGCACACCCTGGCAACCTGAGTGAGGTCCAGACACCGTCTGACAGCACCAGTGACCATCATCAGCATCATCATCATTTAATAGCAGTGTTTCCAGGCTCTGTGGGTTTGCCTTTATCTCGGTTGCCTTTCTCCAAATGGCCTGAGCATCCCGTGGGTAGGTATTTATCAGACTCAAGCCTGCAGAGAGAGTCCTGCCCAGTGCTCCTTCCTCTCCCCCACTGGCTTAGTACAGCCTGTTACCCAGTCCATGTCATCCTGTCACTCAATGTCCACGCCACCTCAGTCTACTTCCTCTCCCCACATCTCCAGTCACCTCTGTGTCCACACCACCTCAGTCTACTTCCTCTCCCCACATCTCCAGTCACCTCTATGTCCACGCCACCTCAGTCTACTTCCTCTCCCCACATCTCCAGTCACCTCTATGTCCACGCCACCTCAGTCTACTTCCTCTCCCACATCTCCAGTCACCTCTATGTCCACGCCGCCTCAGTCTACTTCCTCTCCGCCACATCTCCAGTCACCTCTATGTCCACGCCGCCTCAGTCTACTTCCTCTCCCCACATCTCCAGTCACCTCTATGTCCACGCCACCTCAGTCTACTTCCTCTCCCCACATCTCCAGTCACCTCTATGTCCACGCCACCTCAGTCTACTTCCTCTCCCCACATCTCCAGTCACCTCTATGTCCACGCCACCTCAGTCTACTTCCTCTCCCCACATCTCCAGTCACCTCTATGTCCACGCCACCTCAGTCTACTTCCTCTCCCCACATCTCCAGTCACCTCTATGTCCACGCCACCTCAGTCTACTTCCTCTCCCCACATCTCCAGTCACCTCTATGTCCACGCCACCTCAGTCTACTTCCTCTCCCCACATCTCCAGTCACCTCTATGTCCACGCCTCAGTCTACTTCCTCTCCCCACATCTCCAGTCACCTCTATGTCCACCACCTCAGTCTACTTCCTCTCCCCACATCTCCAGTCACCTCTATGTCCACGCCACCTCAGTCTACTTCCTCTCCCCACATCTCCAGTCACCTCTATGTCCACACCACCTCAGTCTACTTCCTCTCGCCACATCTCCAGTCACCTCTATGTCCACACCACCTCAGTCTACTTCCTCTCCCCACATCTCCAGTCACCTCTATGTCCACGCCACCTCAGCTACTTCCTCTCCCCACATCTCCAGTCACCTCTATGTCCACGCCACCTCAGTCTACTTCCTCTCCCCACATCTCCAGTCACCTCTATGTCCACGCCACCTCAGTCTACTTCCTCTCGCCACATCTCCAGTCACCTCTATGTCCACCCACCTCAGTCTACTTCCTCTCCCCACATCTCCAGTCACCTCTATGTCCACACCACCTCAGTCTACTTCCTCTCCCCACATCTCCAGTCACCTCTATGTCCACGCCACCTCAGTCTACTTCCTCTCCCCACATCTCCAGTCACCTCTATGTCCACGCCACCTCAGTCTACTTCCTCTCGCCACATCTCCAGTCACCTCTATGTCCACACCACCTCAGTCTACTTCCTCTCGCCACATCTCCAGTCACCTCTATGTCCACCCGCCTCAGTCTACTTCCTCTCGCCACATCTCCAGTCACCTCTATGTCCACACCACCTCAGTCTACTTCCTCTCGCCACATCTCCAGTCACCTCTATGTCCACACCACCTCAGTCTACTTCCTCTCCCCACATCTCCAGTCACCTCTATGTCCACGCCACCTCAGTCTACTTCCTCTCGCCACATCTCCAGTCACCTCTATGTCCACACCACCTCAGTCTACTTCCTCTCGCCACATCTCCAGTCACCTCTATGTCCACACCGCCTCAGTCTACTTCCTCTCGCCACATCTCCAGTCACCTCTATGTCCACACCACCTCAGTCTACTTCCTCTCCCACATCTCCAGTCACCTCTATGTCCACGCCACCTCAGTCTACTTCCTCTCGCCACATCTCCAGTCACCTCTATGTCCACGCCACCTCAGTCTACTTCCTCTCCCCACATCTCCAGTCACCTCTATGTCCACGCCACCTCAGTCTACTTCCTCTCCCCACATCTCCAGTCACCTCTATGTCCACGCCACCTCAGTCTACTTCCTCTCGCCACATCTCCAGTCACCTCTATGTCCACACCACCTCAGTCTACTTCCTCTCGCCACGTCTCCAGTCACCTCTATGTCCACGCCACCTCAGTCTACTTCCTCTCGCCACATCTCCAGTCACCTCTATGTCCACACCACCTCAGTCTACTTCCTCTCCCCACATCTCCAGTCACCTCTATGTCCACGCCACCTCAGTCTACTTCCTCTCCCCACATCTCCAGTCACCTCTATGTCCACGCCACCTCAGTCTACTTCCTCTCCCCACATCTCCAGTCACCTCTATGTCCACGCCACCTCAGTCTACTTCCTCTCCCCCACATCTCCAGTCACCTCTATGTCCACGCCACCTCAGTCTACTTCCTCTCGCCACATCTCCAGTCACCTCTATGTCCACGCCACCTCAGTCTACTTCCTCTCCCCACATCTCCAGTCACCTCTATGTCCACGCCACCTCAGTCTACTTCCTCTCCCCACATCTCCAGTCACCTCTATGTCCACGCCACCTCAGTCTACTTCCTCTCCCCACATCTCCAGTCACCTCTATGTCCACGCCACCTCAGTCTACTTCCTCTCCCCACATCTCCAGTCACCTCTATGTCCACGCCACCTCAGTCTACTTCCTCTCGCCACATCTCCAGTCACCTCTATGTCCACGCCACCTCAGTCTACTTCCTCTCCCACATCTCCAGTCACCTCTATGTCCACGCCACCTCAGTCTACTTCCTCTCCCCACATCTCCAGTCACCTCTATGTCCACGCCACCTCAGTCTACTTCCTCTCCCCACATCTCCAGTCACCTCTATGTCCACGCCACCTCAGTCTACTTCCTCTCGCCACATCTCCAGTCACCTCTATGTCCACGCCACCTCAGTCTACTTCCTCTCCCCACATCTCCAGTCACCTCTATGTCCACGCCACCTCAGTCTACTTCCTCTCCCCACATCTCCAGTCACCTCTATGTCCACGCCACCTCAGTCTACTTCCTCTCCCCACATCTCCAGTCACCTCTATGTCCACCCACCTCAGTCTACTTCCTCTCCCACATCTCCAGTCACCTCTATGTCCACGCCACCTCAGTCTACTTCCTCTCCCCACATCTCCAGTCACCTCTATGTCCACGCCACCTCAGTCTACTTCCTCTCGCCACATCTCCAGTCACCTCTATGTCCACGCCGCCTCAGTCTACTTCCTCTCCCCACATCTCCAGTCACCTCTATGTCCACGCCACCTCAGTCTACTTCCTCTCCCCACATCTCCAGTCACCTCTATGTCCACGCCACCTCAGTCTACTTCCTCTCCCCACATCTCCAGTCACCTCTATGTCCACGCCACCTCAGTCTACTTCCTCTCCCCACATCTCCAGTCACCTCTATGTCCACGCCACCTCAGTCTACTTCCTCTCCCCACATCTCCAGTCACCTCTATGTCCACGCCACCTCAGTCTACTTCCTCTCCCCACATCTCCAGTCACCTCTATGTCCACGCCCCTCAGTCTACTTCCTCTCCCCACATCTCCAGTCACCTCTATGTCCACGCCACCTCAGTCTACTTCCTCTCCCCACATCTCCAGTCACCTCTATGTCCACTCCACCTCAGTCTACTTCCTCTCCCCACATCTCCAGTCACCTCTATGTCCACTCCACCTCAGTCTACTTCCTCTCCCCACATCTCCAGTACCTACTATGCACTCTCTACCTCAGGGCATCTTCTCACACCCCAGGGAGCATTGTCTATTCACACCCAAGGGAGCATTGTCTACTCACACCTCAGGGAGCATTGTCTACTTCACACCGGGGAGCATTGTCTACTCACACCCAGGGAGCATTGTCTTCTCACACCCCAGGGAGCATTGTCTATCACACCCAAGGGAGCATTGTCTACTCACACCCCAGGGAGCATTGTCTACTCACACCCCAGGGAGCATTGTCTACTCACACCCAGGGAGCATTGTCTACTCACACCTCAGGGAGCATTGTCTACTCACACCCAGGGAGCATTGTCTACTCACACCCCAGGGAGCATTGTCTACTCACACCCAGGGAGCATTGTCTACTCACCCCCCAGGGAGCATTGTCTACTCACACCCCAGGGAGCATTGTCTACTCACACCCCAGGGAGCATTGTCTACTCACCCCAGGGAGCATTGTCTACTCAAAACCCAGGGAGCATTGTCTACTCACGCCCCAGGGAGCATTGTCTACTCACACCCCAGGGAGCATTGTCTACTCACCCCCAGGGAGCATTGTCTACTCACCCCCAGGGAGCATTGTCTACTCACACCCCAGGGAGCATTGTCTACTCACAACCCAGGGGCATTGTCTACTCACACCCCAGGGAGCATTGTCTACTCACACCCCAGGGAGCATTGTCTACTCACACCCCAGGGAGCATTGTCTACTCACAACCCAGGGAGCATTGTCTACTCACACCCCAGGGAGCATTGTCTACTCACACCCCAGGGAGCATTGTCTACTCACGCCCCAGGGAGCATTGTCTACTCACACCCCAGGGAGCATTGTCTACTCACCCCAGGGTGCATTGTCTACTCACACCCCAGGGAGCATTGTCTACTCACGCCCCAGGGAGCATTGTCTACTCACACCCCAGGGAGCATTGTCTACTCACCCCAGGGTGCATTGTCTACTCACACCCCAGGGAGCATTGTCTACTCACGCCCCAGGGAGCATTGTCTACTCACCCCCCAGGGAGCATTGTCTACTCACACCCCAGGGTGCATTGTCTACTCACCCCCCAGGGAGCATTGTCTACTCACACCCCAGGGAGCATTGTCTACTCACACCCCAGGGAGCATTGTCTACTCACCCCCCAGGGAGCATTGTCTACTCACACCCCAGGGTGCATTGTCTACTCACACCCCAGGGAGCATTGTCTACTCACACCCAGGGGCATTGTCTACTCACCCCAGGGAGCATTGTCTACTCACACCCCAGGGAGCATTGTCTACTCACACCCAGGGAGCATTGTCTACTCACACCCCAGGGAGCATTGTCTACTCACACCCCAGGGAGCATTGTCTACTCACACCCCAGGGAGCATTGTCTACTCACCCCAGGGAGCATTGTCTACTCACACCCCAGGGAGCATTGTCTACTCACACCCAGGGAGCATTGTCTACTCACACCCCAGGGAGCATTGTCTACTCACACCCCAGGGAGCATTGTCTACTCACACCCAGGGAGCATTGTCTACTCACACCCCAGGGAGCATTGTCTACTCACACCCCAGGGAGCATTGTCTACTCACACCACAGGGAGCATTGTCTACTCACACCCAGGGAGCATTGTCTACTCACACCCAGGGAGCATTGTCTACTCACACCCCAGGGAGCATTGTCTACTCACACCCAGGGAGCATTGTCTACTCACACCCCAGGGAGCTCTGTCTACTCACACCCCAGGGAGCATTGTCTACTCACCCCCCAGGGAGCATTGTCAACTCACCCCCCAGGGAGCATTGTCTACTCACACCCCAGGGAGCATTGTCTACTCACACCACAGGGAGCATTGTCTACTCACACCCCAGGGAGCATTGTCTACTCACACCCCAGGGAGCATTGTCTACTCACACCCCAGGGAGCATTGTCTACTCACACCCCAGGGAGCATTGTCTACTCACACCCCAGGGAGCATTGTCTACTCACCCCCCAGGGAGCATTGTCTACTCACACCCCAGGGAGCATTGTCTACTCACACCCCAGGGAGCATTGTCTACTCACACCCCAGGGTGCATTGTCTACTCACACCCCAGGGAGCATTGTCTACTCACACCCCAGGGAGCATTGTCTACTCACCCCCCAGGGAGCATTGTCTACTCACACCCCAGGGTGCATTGTCTACTCACACCCCAGGGAGCATTGTCTACTCACACCCCAGGGAGCATTGTCTACTCACACCCCAGGGAGCATTGTCTACTCACCCCCCAGGGAGCATTGTCTACTCACACCCCAGGGTGCATTGTCTACTCACACCCCAGGGAGCATTGTCTACTCACACCCAGGGAGCATTGTCTACTCACACCCCAGGGAGCATTGTCTACTCACACCCCAGGGAGCATTGTCTACTCACACCCCAGGGAGCATTGTCTACTCACACCCAGGGAGCATTGTCTACTCACACCCCAGGGAGCATTGTCTACTCACACCCAGGGAGCATTGTCTACTCACACCCCAGGGAGCATTGTCTACTCACACCCCAGGGAGCATTGTCTATTCACACCCAAGGGAGCATTGTCTACTCACACCCCAGGGAGCATTGTCTACTCACACCCAGGGAGCATTGTCTACTCACACCCCAGGGAGCATTGTCTAATCACACCCAGGGAGCATTGTCTACTCACACCCCAGGGAGCATTGTCTACTCACACCCCAGGGAGCATTGTCTACTCACACCCCAGGGAGCATTGTCTACTCACCCCAGGGAGCATTGTCTACTCACACCCCAGGGAGCATTGTCTACTCACACCCCAGGGAACATTGTCTACTCACCCCAGGGAGCATTGTCTACTCACACCCCAGGGAGCATTGTCTACTCACACCCCAGGGAGCATTGTCTACTCACACCCAGGGAGCATTGTCTACTCACCCCCAGGGAGCATTGTCTACTCACACCCCAGGGAGCATTGTCTACTCACACCCCAGGGAGCTTGTCTACTCACACCCCAGGGAGCATTGTCTACTCACACCCCAGGGAGCATTGTCTACTCACACCCCAGGGAGCATTGTCTACTCACACCCCAGGGAGCATTGTCTACTCACCCCCCAGGGAGCATTGTCTACTCACACCCAGGGAGCATTGTCTACTCACCCCAGGGTGCATTGTCTACTCACACCCAGGGAGCATTGTCTACTCACACCCAGGGAGCATTGTCTACTCACACCCCAGGGAGCATTGTCTACTCACACCCCAGGGAGCATTGTCAACTCACACCCCAGGGAGCATTGTCTACTCACACCCCAGGGAGCATTGTCTACTCACACCCCAGGGAGCATTGTCTACTCACACCCCAGGGAGCATTGTCTACTCACACCCAGGGAGCATTGTCTACTCACACCCCAGGGAGCTCTGTCTACTCACACCCCAGGGAGCATTGTCTACTCACCCCCCAGGGAGCATTGTCTACTCACACCCAGGGAGCATTGTCTACTCACACCACAGGGAGCATTGTCTACTCACACCACAGGGAGCATTGTCTACTCACACCCCAGGGAGCATTGTCTACTCACACCCAGGGAGCATTGTCTACTCACACCCCAGGGAGCATTGTCTACTCACACCCAGGGAGCATTGTCTACTCACACCCCAGGGAGCTCTGTCTACTCACACCCCAGGGAACATTGTCTACTCACCCCCCAGGGAGCATTGTCTACTCACACCACAGGGAGCATTGTCTACTCACACCCCAGGGAGCATTGTCTACTCCCACCCCAGGGAGCATTGTCTACTCACACCCCAGGGAGCATTGTCTACTCACACCCCAGGGAGCATTGTCTACTCACACCCCAGGGAGCATTGTCTACTCACACCCCAGGGAGCATTGTCTACTCACACCCCAGGGAGCATTGTCTACTCACCCCCCAGGGAGCATTGTCTACTCACACCCCAGGGAGCATTGTCTACTCACACCCCAGGGAGCATTGTCTACTCACACCCCAGGGAGCATTGTCTACTCACACCCCAGGGAGCATTGTCTACTCACACCCCAGGGAGCATTGTCTACTCACACCCCAGGGAGCATTGTCTACTCACACCCCAGGGAGCATTGTCTACTCACACCACAGGGAGCATTGTCTACTCACACCCCAGGGAGCATTGTCTACTCACACCCCAGGGAGCATTGTCTACTCACACCCCAGGGAGCATTGTCTACTCACACCCCAGGGAGCATTGTCTACTCACCCCCAGGGAGCATTGTCTACTCACACCCCAGGGAGCATTGTCTACTCACCACCCCAGGGAGCATTGTCTACTCACACCCCAGGGAGCATTGTCTACTCACACCCCAGGGAGCATTGTCTACTCACACCCCAGGGAGCATTGTCTACTCACACCCCAGGGAGCATTGTCTACTCACACCCCAGGGAGCATTGTCTACTCACACCCAGGGAGCATTGTCTACTCACACCCCAGGGAGCATTGTCTACTCACACCCAGGGAGCATTGTCTACTCACCCCCCAGGGAGCATTGTCTACTCACACCCCAGGGAGCATTGTCTACTCACACCCCAGGGAGCACTGTCTACTCACACCCCAGGGAGCATTGTCTACTCACCCCCCAGGGAGCACTGTCTACTCACAACCCAGGGAGCATTGTCTACTCACCCCCCAGGGAGCACTGTCTACTCACAACCCAGGGAGCATTGTCTACTCACACCCCAGGGAGCATTGTCTACTCACACCCCAGGGAGCATTGTCTACTCACACCCCAGGGAGCATTGTCTACTCACACCCAGGGAGCATTGTCTACTCACACCCCAGGGAGCATTGTCTACTCACACCCAGGGAGCATTGTCTACTCACCCCCCAGGGAGCATTGTCTACTCACACCCCAGGGAGCATTGTCTACTCACACCCCAGGGAGCATTGTCTACTCACACCCCAGGGAGCATTGTCTACTCACACCCCAGGGAGCATTGTCTACTCACACCCAGGGAGCATTGTCTACTCACACCCCAGGGAGCATTGTCTACTCACACCCCAGGGAGCATTGTCTACTCACACCCCAGGGAGCATTGTCTACTCACACCCCAGGGAGCATTGTCTACTCACACCCCAGGGAGCATTGTCTACTCACACCCAGGGAGCATTGTCTACTCACACCCAGGGAGCATTGTCTACTCACACCCCAGGGAGCATTGTCTACTCACACCCCAGGGAGCATTGTCTACTCACACCCCAGGGAGCATTGTCTACTCACACCCCAGGGAGCATTGTCTACTCACCCCCCAGGGAGCATTGTCTACTCACCCCCAGGGAGCATTGTCTACTCACACCCCAGGGAGCATTGTCTACTCACACCCCAGGGAGCATTGTCTACTCACACCCAGGGAGCATTGTCTACTCACACCCCAGGGAGCATTGTCTACTCACCCCCCAGGGAGCATTGTCTACTCACACCCCAGGGAGCATTGTCTACTCACACCCCAGGGAGCATTGTCTACTTACCCCCCAGGGAGCATTGTCTACTCACGCCCCAGGGAGCATTGTCTACTCACACCCCAGGGAGCATTGTCTACTCACACCCCAGGGAGCATTGTCTACTCACACCCAGGGAGCATTGTCTACTTACACCCCAGGGAGCATTGTCTACTTACACCCCAGGGAGCATTGTCTACTTACACCCCAGGGAGCATTGTCTACTTACACCCCAGGGAGCATTGTCTACTCACCCCACAGGGAGCATTGTCTACTCACACCCCAGGGAACATTGTCAACTCACCCCCCAGGGAGCATTGTCTACTCACACCCCAGGGAGCATTGTCAACTCACCCCCCAGGGAGCATTGTCTACTCACACCCCAGGGAGCATTGTCTACTCACACCCCAGGGAGCTTTGTCTACTCACATCCCAGGGAGCATTGTCTACTCACATCCAGGGAGCACTGTCTACTCACATCCCAGGGAGCTTTGTCTACTCACATCCCAGGGAGCACTGTCTACTCACATCCCAGGGAGCATTGTCTACTCACACCCAGGGAGCATTGTCTACTCACATCCAGGGAGCATTGTCTACTCACATCCCTAGGGAGCATTGTCTACTCACCCCCCAGGGAGCATTGTCTACTCACATCCCAGGGAGCTTTGTCTACTCACATCCCAGGGAGCATTGTCTACTCACATCCCTAGGGAGCATTGTCTACTCACCCCCCAGGGAGCATTGTCTACTCACATCCAGGGAGCATTGTCTACTCACATCCCAGGGAGCTTTGTCTACTCACATCCCAGGGAGCTTTGTCTACTCACATCCCAGGGAGCATTGTCTACTCACATCCAGGGAGCATTGTCTACTCACACCCCAGGGAGCATTGTCTTCTCACACTCAGGGAGCTTTGTCTACTCACATCCCAGGGAGCTTTGTCTACTCACATCCCAGGGAGCATTGTCTACTCACATCCAGGGAGCATTGTCTACTCACCCCCCAGGGAGCATTGTCTACTCACACCCAGGGAGCTTTGTCTACTCACATCCCAGGGAGCTTTGTCTACTCACATCCCAGGGAGCATTGTCTACTCACATCCAGGGAGCATTGTCTACTCACACCCCAGGGAGCATTGTCTACTCACACCCCAGGGAGCATTGTCTACTCACACCCAGGGAGCTCTGTCGTCTCGCATGAATTCATTCAAACAAAGCGTAACATGTGATAGACCAGGAATGTCATCTACAATATTAATTTTGTTTCATTTATTATTTTGAGTAGTATGTAATAAATCATATATATATATATATATATATATATATAAATCATATATATATATAATTTATACATATACATATATATATATATATATATATATATATATATATATATATATATAATCAGTAAAACGAATGTTATATGTTATATAATTTTATATGTAATATATATTTATATGCCCACTTGCACTTTCAGAAAGCCAATCACGTTTGCCACACTGATGTACAATGACAAGAAGAAGTTGTTCTTCGGCCTGCCGGGCAACCCTGTCTCTGCCATTGTCACCTGTAACATGTACGTGTTCCCCTGCATTCGCAAGATGAGTGGGCGCAAACACCCCCGATCTACAATCATCAAAGCAAAGGTAGGTGTGCCAGTAAGGGGGATGTTGCTCCACATCGTAGAATTAGCCGGCATAGAAATCTGAACAAAACGTCTGCTGTCTGAAATGTGGCAATGTTGGGAATCAAAGGATATTGCTGTTAAGTTTGCTTAAACTTTGGCATTTTAGCCAGCAAAAGTTGTTTTGACACTGGGTGTTTTGTTTACTATTTGAAAACTTTAAAATTGTGAACATCGTTACAAGCGTAATTAACACAATCAGTCAGGCAGTATATTTGAATAAACTCGATTGTCAGCGATAAATTTTCTTTAATCCATACAGAAATTGGAAATATTACTAGAAGACCCTAATTACATTTGACGTAATCTTAATCCCACTATCCATAGCAAGACGCTCTAATATAAGCCACACGAATATTATTCTTCATCTACTTTTCAGTTGTCGGCCGACATGAGGTTGGATCCGAGACCCGAGTATCACCGCTGCATGTTGTCATGGGAACAGGGCAGTGAGCTGCCATTGGCTAGAAGTACGGGTGGTCAGATGAGCAGTCGCCTACTTAGCATGCACGCGGCCAATGCCCTTATGATTCTACCAGCAAAGACAGAAGATGTGCAGGGTCTAAGACAGGGTGACATCGTTGATACACTGCTGATTGGTGACATTTAAGAGCTGCTGAATCTTGGAACTAGGATTTCAGTGTACAATCATAAATTGACTTATTTGGTACACATCTGTGCATATATTTACCTGATGCAGAACTAAATATCCCAAACATATTTCCAGTCATTGTGAAAGATGTACAAACTGTCATATTTGATTGCTTCTGTGGTGTCGTTTTTTTTCTCCATTTTTATGTGTTTGTTATCCTTGAATTATCACATGGTATCTTTTATGTGGAAATCAACATGCTTTACAAGCAGCCCCCTGATATATATATATATATATATATATATATATATATATATATATATATTATATTTCACTACCATACATGTAGTGCTGAGTTCATGGAGACAGTCTTAGAGCAGTGTTTTGTAAACGAAGCATTCATGCACAAACATTAATGCCAAACTCGCACAAATTTAATTATGAGTAGTTTTATGCTCACACGTTGATACACTTGATGTACCAATGAAATTTAAAAGTTATTTATCACACACAATGACTATAACGGATTTTGCTGATAAACAACCCAGATAAACATGTTGTAATTATTAGATATATATTATATAATTGTGTTTTTGTTTATTATAATTTGATTTATTTGTAATGTTACTGTTGTGATAACAATAGTGTAAAATTAGATTCGTGACTTGTTTTTACTGATATGTTCACAAATGTTTTGCAAACAAATGTTTGAAAAACCACTCTGGTAGTATTGTTAAATGTGATTTGTTTAGTCATTCATTGTTCTTTCATATTAATGTTATTTTTATCAGATGATTACATTAAAATCAATCAGTATTTTATCAATGTATTTGTTATTACGATGATACACTGAAAAGGTTAGGAAGCTACCTTATATAATTGTCTATGTTTGATACCCATTTTGTACTTTTAAGGGTCTTCATAAATGTCAGAGTTTCACTGTCTTGTGTCCTATTCATATTAAAAAATATATTATTGCATCATATCTTACCTGGTACGATAAAAACAATCGGAAAAACCAAAATCACTGGCCCTGCAGACCCTGATCCACAAGCTATGGTAAAACAATCAGCAAAACCAATATCACTGGACCTACACACTGATCCACAAGCTACTATAAACAATCAGCAAAACCAATATCACTGGCCCTACAGACTCTGATCCACAAGCTACGGTAAAACAATCAGCAAAACCAATATCACTGGACCTACAGACTATGATGCACAAGCTACGGTAAAACAATCAGCAACACCAATATCACTGGCCCTACAGACTCTGATCCACAAGCTACGGTAAAACAATCAGCAAAACCAATATCACTGGCCCTACAGACCCTGATCCACAAGCTACGGTAAAACAATCAGCAAAACCAATATCACTGGCCCTACAGACCCTGATCCACAAGCTATGGTAAAACAATCAGCAAAACCAATATCACTGGCCCTACAGACCCTGATCCACAAGCTACGGTAAAACAATCAGCAAAACCAATATCACTGGACCTACAGACTCTGATCCACAAGCTACGGTAAAACAATCAGCAAAACCAATATCACTGGACCTACAGACTCTGATCCACAAGCTACGGTAAAACAATCAGCAAAACCAATATCACTGGACCTACAGACTCTGATCCACAAGCTACGGTAAAACAATCAGCAAAACCAATATCACTGGCCCTACAGACCCTGATCCACAAGCTACGGTAAAACAATCAGCAAAACCAATATCACTGGCCCTACAGACCCTGATCCACAAGCTACGGTAAAACAATCAGCAAAACCAATATCACTGGCCCTACAGACACTGATCCACAAGCTACGGTAAAACAATCAGCAAAACCAATATCACTGGACCTACAGACCTGATCCACAAGCTACGGTAAAACAATCAGCAAAACCAATATCACTGGACCTACAGACTCTGATCCACAAGCTACGGTAAAACAATCAGCAAAACCAATATCACTGGACCTACAGACCCTGATCCACAAGCTACGGTAAAACAATCAGCAAAACCAATATCACTGGACCTACAGACTCTGATCCACAAGCTACGGTAAAACAATCAGCAAAACCAATATCACTGGACCTACAGACCCTGATCCACAAGCTATGGTAAAACAATCAGCAAAACCAATATCACTGGACCTACAGACCCTGATCCACAAGCTACGGTAAAACAATCAGCAAAACCAATATCACTGGACCTACAGACACTGATCCACAAGCTAGAGTAAAACAATCAGCAAAACCAATATCATTGGACCTACAGACCCTGATCCACAAGCTACGGTAAAACAATCAGCAAAACCAATATCACTGGACCTACAGACCCTGATCCACAAGCTATGGTAAAACAATCAGCAAAACCAATATCACTGGACCTACAGACCCTGATCCACAAGCTACGGTAAAACAATCAGCAAAACCAATATCACTGGACCTACAGACTCTGATCCACAAGCTACGGTAAAACAATCAGCAAAACCAATATCACTGGACCTACAGACCCTGATCCACAAGCTATGGTAAAACAATCAGCAAAACCAATATCACTGGACCTACAGACTCTGATCCACAAGCTACGGTAAAACAATCAGCAAAACCAATATCACTGGACCTACAGACCCTGATCCACAAGCTATGGTAAAACAATCAGCAAAACCAATATCACTGGACCTACAGACCCTGATCCACAAGCTATGGTAAAACAATCAGCAAAACCAATATCACTGGACCTACAGACCCTGATCCACAAGCTACGGTAAAACAATCAGCAAAACCAATATCACTGGACCTACAGACCCTGATCCACAAGCTACGGTAAAACAATCAGCAAAACCAATATCACTGGACCCCTCCCCAAAGAAACTAAGCAACAATATCGGTAAAACCAATATGGAAAACAATAACAAAACCAATACACTGACCACAACCCTGACCACAATATGTTAAAACAACGAAAACCATACACTGGACTACAGACCCTGATCCAAAGCACGGAAAACAATCCAAAACCAAATCATGGACTACAGACCCTGATCCAAAGCTATGTAAAACAATCAGAACCAAATCATGGACTACAACCCTGATCCAAAGCATGGAAAACAATCAGAACCAAATCACTGGACTACAACCCTGATCCAAAGCATGTTAAAACAATCAGAACCAAATCATGGCCTACAACCCTGATCCAAAGCTATGGAAAACAATCCAAAACCAAATCACTGGTCAGCCCGATCCACAATACTCAAACAATCAGCAACCAATACACTGACCTACAGACCTGATCCACAACTATGTAAAACAATCAGCAAAACCAATATCACTGACCTGCAGACCCTGATCCACAAGCTAGGTAAACAATCAGCAACCAATACACTGACCACAGCCCTACACAAACAAACAACAAAAACCAATACATGGACCTACAGACCCTGATCCACAAGCTATGGTAAAACAATCAGCAAAACCAATATCACTGGACCTGCAGACCCTGATCCACAAGCTACGGTCAAACAATCAGCAAAACCAATATCACTGGACCTACAGACCCTGATCCACAAGCTATGTAAAACAATCAGCAAAACCAATATCACTGGACCTACAGACCCTGATCCACAAGCTATGGTAAAACAATCAGCAAAACCAATATCACTGGACCTACAGACCCTGATCCACAAGCTATGGTAAAACAATCAGCAAAACCAATATCACTGGACCTACAGACCCTGATCCACAAGCTATGTTAAAACAATCAGCAAAACCAATATCACTGGACCTACAGACCCTGATCCACAAGCTATGTTAAAACAATCAGCAAAACCAATATCACTGGACCTACAGACCCTGATCCACAAGCTATGTTAAAACAATCAGCAAAACCAATATCACTGGACCTACAGACCCTGATCCACAAGCTATGTTAAAACAATCAGCAAAACCAATATCACTGGACCTACAGACCCTGATCCACAAGCTATGTTAAAACAATCAGCAAAACCAATATCACTGGACCTACAGACCCTGATCCACAAGCTATGGTAAAACAATCAGCAAAACCAATATCACTGGACCTACAGACCCTGATCCACAAGCTACGGTAAAACAATCAGCAAAACCAATATCACTGGACCTACAGACTCTGATCCACAAGCTACGGTAAAACAATCAGCAAAACCAATATCACTGGACCGACAGACTATAATCCACAAACTACGGTAAAACAATCAGCAAAACCAATATCACTGGACCTACAGACCCTGATCCACAAGCTACGGTAAAACAATCAGCAAAACCAATATCACTGGCCCTACAGACTCTGATCCACAAGCTACGGTAAAACAATCAGCAAAACCAATATCACTGGACCGACAGACTATAATCCACAAACTACGGTAAAACAATCAGCAAATCCAATATCACTGGCCCTATATATACAATCAGCAAAACCAATATCACTGGACCTGCAGACCCTGATCCACAAGCTACGGTAAAACAATCAGAAAAACCAATATCACTGGACCGACAGACCCTGATCCACAAGCTATGGTAAAACAATCAGCAAAACCAATATCACTGGACCTGCAGACTCTGATCCACAGGCTACTATAAAACAATCAGCAAAACCAATATCACTGGACCTACAGACCCTGATCCACAGGCTACGGTAAAACAATCAGCAAAACCAATATCACTGGCCCTATACAGACCCTGATCCACAGGCTACGGTAAAACAATCAGCAAAACCAATATCAATAGCCCTACAGACCCTGATCCACAAGCTACGGTAAAACAATCAGCAAAACCAATATCAATGGCCCTACAGACCCTGATCCACAAGCTACGGTAAAACAATAATAATAATAATAATAATAATAATAATAATAATAATAATAATAATTAATAATAATAATAATAATAATAATAGTTTATTTCACTCTCTCTGGGCAATCAAAAAGATTGAAATGGGTACATAAAACATGCAAAGTATATTTGTTAAAATAGATTCAAATAATATATAGTTAAAAACATTAGCGTAAATATAAATTATAATGTAGAGAATATACGATATGTATCTATAAAACTAATTAAAATCAATGTATTTTACTAAACTTATTAAAAAATAATAAATAGTTTAAAACATTAAAATAAATAGGTCTAAAAAAAAAATTCAGGCTTTACAATATTTTACACATATCCATATCAGTATGCACGAAAGTTTGTTAAGAGTCACTGTGAGTTCTTGTGGTTGAACAGACTCCAGTTAATGAAACAGTTATTGGTCCTGTTGGTTTTTACTCTGGGTAAGCAGTATCGAGTACGGCATCGTGTATTGTGTGTTGTAGTCCTTGGTTTTGGTAGTAGTTTATGCAGTTTGTGCTGCGGTTGTTCGATTTGTGTGAAGAAATAATCAGCAATACCAAATATCACTGGATATACAGACTCTGATCCACAAGCAAACTTTGCTTCTGGATAGTTTCCAGCTATGCGTACACAACCACGGGAAATATCACTGTTAGGAATAACTGAAAAATGGCCATGACATAATAGGCACACGTACTGACTGTAGCAATTTTGGTTGTCTCTGGAATACGAAATGCTACGCATATAAAAGTATTCTTTTCGCCTGGATCAGGATGGTCATGGAACATGATACACGATAAACCAGGACCACTAATTCACGAAGAACGGCCCAAACTGCCAAGATACATGTGCGCACTTTGTGTGCGTAATTTAGTGTAACGTGCTGGCTGACTGTATATGTCTACATGGTATGTATACAAATAACAACGTCGTTAATAAATTGTAATGCAGTTCACATTAACATAATTAATACGTTAGTTGGAGAGGCGGTTGAATTAACTATAATAATAACAACAACAGTCAACATAAATTATTACTCTATCTCATTCGTCAGCTAGATGTTAAAGCGTTTCGTGTCCTGATCATAAGAAATCAGACAGCGACAGAAAGTGAGTGTTGTCTGTTGTTATATATCACGTAACCTGTGGTAGTTGGACTTGTATTCACGCGTCAGCGTCACAACGCACAGATCGTTGCCACAGCATCACTGTTTGTCTTCCGGTTGCTAGCTCTGTGGTGTCGAACGTTAACACGGTTGGTTTCCGCCCACTCGTGTCGTGTCGTGTCGTGTCGTGTCGTGTCGTGTCGTGTCGTGTCGTGTCGTGTCGTGTCGTGTCGTGTCGTGTCGTGTCGTGTCGTGTCGTGTCGTGTCGTGTCGTGTCGTGTCGTGTCGTGTCGTGTCGTGTGTCGTGTCTTGTCATGTCCTGTTCACGTCACCAACACGGCTTCCCGGCAGTCGGTAGCTAGACCTGACGCCATGCATTGCGTTGTCATTGGCATATGCTGGGGCCTGCGTCTGGGGGTAATTTATCTCTAGACCAATGGCATATTTGGCGTGTAGGCTAACTTAGACCTTTTGGTTAGTTATTTAATAATAAGATATTTCTGATATAGCGCACCTTCCAAATCATTGTTGTGGCGGCGCTGTAGAATGGTTACATTAATTACGACCCGTGACGTGGAACTAAATGTCTGGGGAACGTGCTCCTGTTTAGGTTAGAAAAAGACGGCAACGGTTTCAACAGCGTCTTCCGAGTACGAGAGCGGAGTCGTGCCGTGCTGAAGCCTCGACCCACTAGCTCTGAGCATCGAATGTTATGGAATTGGCTCGGCTGCCAGTAAAATGTATTGGCGACCCTCAAAAGGGGGCAGTTGGGTATTTCCTCCCCCTACTCCCCACCCGTCCCCCGACGACGTTTTCGGGATCCACCCCTGGTTGGTCTCTATCAAGACAAGTTGCAACAATGTCATTATGGCCTACTGACATTTCTTGTTGACACTCTGCATGGGTTCGCAGCTTCTGTCTGGGTGTGTTTTAGCGATGTTGACATTCACTCCCGTACAGACAGAGTGTGATCGACCAACGGAACAAACTAACTGCCCAGAAGGACGCGGTGCTCTCTCGGTCATTGACTTGACACGGTGCATTCAACAAGAACTACTAATTAGGCCGAATACCGGTCGATGTGCAATGCCATTGGTTACCGATTGAATTAATGCGACAATGACGGTCGGTTGCTAGGGGCATCGGTTAACGAGGTGCAGAAGAACCCTTTATATTGTCAGAAGAGCACATTTAGGAAGAATGGCGGAATTTACATGCGATGTTGAGACGATACTAGTTAGCTATCAAGGATTCTATAGCTGTAGGATCCTTGATATTATTCTAAAGGCTAATACCGTATAAGCACAAACAAACAAAACTAGTTATGACTGTATTTATTGCCTAACATAGACTTAGCCTGGCTTGGTCGCTTCACAAGGTGTAATAGACATGGCCGCGCCCAAGTTGCTCGCCATAATTAATAACATGAAAACATGACATATCCCACCACCCCATCCAATCACTGAGTCTCTTCTCTTCTTACTTGGCGCCGCTGTGGTGGTCCCAGATTCGACTAAATAACACAACACGTTCGAGTGAGTGAAAATGATCACATAAGTCAATCCATTTTTATTTAAGATGTGCGTGATAACAATATTATTTTAATACTTGATGTATTACTAACGGAAACTACGTTAGGAACAAAGGCGAATCCTGGCCCGGTACGAATCTGGGACCGCTACCGTCGCGGTCCCAGATTCGTACGAATCCTGGACTGGTCGAATCTTAGACCACCACACCTTAAGTCTTGCCTTTGCGTATCTCCGTATTTATAAGTTTTGTGAGCTGATATATGTATATCTGCAATATAATGGGCTGTTTTCAGAGCACTTTTCAATTGTATTTTTCAATTATTAGCCGTTTTTCTACTTCGCCCTTTCAATTTTAACGTAATTATAATGGCGGACCACTCGCGAACACGCCATCGTCTGCACTAGACTCATGCGCGGCGGCCATAATCATCCGAACAAGTGTCTCTTGTCACGGTATTACAGTCGACAACAAGTACGACACTTGTTCACAGTGGCCTGATTAAATATGGAATGGAATAGTGTAAACGCCGCTCCGTTTCAGAAGCGCAGGCGTCTGACATATGTAAGCATCGCTGCAACCCGCACTGATAGATGTGCAGCCACAAGCGGGCTAGCCTACAGACATGTAGTTTATCTCGCGGCAGCTTCTTGGGTTTTCTCCGATGCCATCCCCGGAGATGGTCCAAGACCGTGACCGTTTGTCCATGTTGGAAGATATTCTCAACCGTCTTCGCGAACAGCTGACTAGCGACGGTTCAACCGTCGTTGGGGGCGCGAATAATCGGCCCTGTTGTGCTCCCGGAGGCCCAGTTTCGACCTGGGCGTTTGTTGGAACTGCCCGGACAAAAATAGTCCCGCCAGTTGGATTCCCAAAATGAGAATCCGAGAACATACCCGGCAGTCCATGTATATAGACTTACGCCGACGGGCCCGGCCCGGGCGGAAAACCGGTGACATTCCTCCGGGTAGAACGGAGACGAGGACGGAGCCCGGACGGTCGAAGCTCGGAGGGCCGGTGGTATTTCTCGGTCTCAGGTGGGGGGGAGCACGACTCGGCACGGAGCAGAAGTATTCCCGTGACCTCGCAGCCATGACACGCCGACGGCTGTGTATCTCCTCCTTCCAGGGTTGGACGGGAGCTACCCTCAATCGGTCCATACAAGGACTGATTGACCACGTGGACATTGGAAGCGTATCCACAGAACAGCTGTTGGAACAGCTTAAGGCAACTTTACAGTTGTCTCAGTCAGTGGCAACGGCTTGGTACGATGGCGCTACCTTGGATTCCGCCATCGCCTACAACATCCTACTGCATCAATGGGACCAAGTTCTACGAGGAGTTTCTCCCCTTGTGCCACTAGAGGACCGGGAGCGCCTTCGTACTGCTCCATTTGGGGCTTCGTCACTATTCGACCAGCTCGCAACTAAGCTACAGTTGCGGGACAAGGTGGCCAGTCGACAACGAGACTATGCCCTATACTGGGGCTCGGCACTTTTTACCGTCGGTAAAACACGTGCTGCTCCACATCGGTCAGCACCGGCTAGATCCGCGCAACGACGGCAGGCTGCTATGCCAATACCACTGTCGTTCTCACGTCAGCAGCCCTTTCTGGACACTAGAGGACGTGGTTCAGGACGTCCCTTTCACCAACGAGGAGGACGACGACACAGGTCAGGACTACCTGTGTCACAGACACGGGCACTGGTCAGCCCAATCGTTACGCGACCTTCGACCCTCGACCCTCTAGACATACCACGACAGGTGGTCGTGTTACCTCTTTTTCTTACTAGGAAGATGGGATCTCTGTCCCTGTTCCGCGATGTCTGGAGACGTAGGAGATGCAGCGAGTGGGTGTGCAATGTTCTGGAAGTCGGTTTCCGTCTTCGCTTCCGAGAGTGTCCCCCATGACGGGTGTCCCATCTGCGTTTGTAGACAAGGGCTCTATCGTGAAGCACACAGTCCTCCGGTCACTGATACAGTCCATGCAACAAAACAACGTTGTAGAGGTAGTCTGCGACACTACATCTCCCGGGTGTTACAGTCATCTCTTCCTAGAGATTCACGATGGAGAATGCGGAAAGCATTTGGCGATCTCTCCACCGAGACGCCTGGGTCATTTCCATTGATCTTGTGGATATCTATTTCCACACACCCATACACAGAGGTTACCGAAAATGTCTTAGATTTCAGATTAGGGACACCATATACCAATTCCGGGCACTGCCGTTTGGCCTTTCTCCAGCACCTTGGGTATTCACCACGATTATGACAGATATCAAAATGCTGGTACACGTGATGGGCATCAATCTATGTCAGTATCTGGACGACTGGCTCATCTATTCACCATCTCACGACCAGTGCCTCCGAGACACTGTACAAGTGCTCAATCTCTGCCACACGATGGGCCTCCTCATTCACGACAAGAAGTCAGAACTGATCCCAAAACAGAAATTCCTTTTTCTGGGATACCAGTTCGACCTGGTTTCCTTCCAGGTCACTCCAACTCTGGATCGATATCACAAAACCAAGCACTGATTTGCTCATTCATGCTACGCCAACGAGGATGTGCACATACGTGGCAGAAAATTCAGCAGGAATTACAAAACCCTCAGGTGGGCAATTCACACCAATTTACTTCGGTATTTCGCTCCAGAGAGGCCCTGCACTCTCCGTCAGAGTTTTCTTCTACAGGTTTTCTGTTTTCACGAGACTCCGCTGTCGTAGATAAGAGCTTCACCGAGATTTCTCGGTCTCATGTGGGGGGAGCACGACTCGGCACGGAGCAAAAGTATTTCCGTGACCTCGCAGCCATGACACGCCGACGGCTGTGTATCTCCTCCTTCCAGGGTTGGACGGGAGCTACCCTCAATCGGTCCATACAAGGACTGATTGACCACTTGGACATTGGAAGCGTATCCACAGAACAGCTGTTGGAACATCTTAAGGCAACTTTACAGTTGTCTCAGTCAGTGGCAACGGCTTGGTACGATGGCGCTACCTTGGATTCCGCCATCGCCTACAACATCCTACTGCATCAACGGGACCAAGTTCTACCAGGAGTTTCTCCCCTTGTGCCACTAGAGGACCGGGAGCGCCTTCGTACTGCTCCATTTGGGCTTCGTTACTATTCGACGAGCTCGCAACTAAGCTACAGTTGCGGGACAAGGTGGCCAGTCGGCAACGAGACTATGCCCTATACTGGGGCTCGGCACCTTTTACCGTCGGTAAAACACGTGCTGCTCCACATCGGTCAGCACCGGCTAGATCCGCGCAACGACGGCAGGCTGCTATGCCAATGCCACTGTCGTTCCCACGTCAGCAGCCCTTTCTGGCCACTAGAGGACGTGGTTCAGGACTTCCCTTTCACCAACGAGGAGGACGACGACACAGGTCAGGACTACCTGTGTCACAGACACGGGCACTGGTCAGCCCAATCGTTACGCGACCTTCGACCCTCGACCCTCTAGACATACCACGACAGGTGGTCGTGTTACCTCCTTTGCTTATTAGGAAGATGGGATCTCTGTCCCTGTTCTGCGATGTCTGGAGACGAAGGAGATGCAGCGAGTGGGTGTGCAATGTTCTGGAAGTCGGTTTCCGTCTTCGGTTCCGAGAGTGTCCCCCATGACGGGTGCCCCATCGGCGTTTGTAGACTAGGGCTCTATCGTGAAGCACACAGTCCTCCGGTCACTGATACAGTCCATGCAACAAAACAACGTTGTAGAGGTAGTCTGCGACACTACATCTCCCGGGTGTTACAGTCATCTCTTCCTAGAGATTCACGATGGAGAGTGCGGAAAGCATTTGGCGATCTCTCCACCGAGACGCCTGGGTCATTTCCATTGATCTTGTGGATATCTATTTCCACACACCCATACACAGAGGTTACCGAAAATGTCTTCGATTTCAGATTCGGGACAGCATATACCAATTCCGGGCACTGCCGTTTGGCCTTTCTCCAGCACCTTGGGTATTCACCACGATTATGACAGATATCAAAATGCTGGTACACGTGATGGGCATCAATCTATGTCAGTATCTGGACGACTGGCTCATCTATTCACCATCTCACGACCAGTGCCTCCGAGACACTGTACAAGTGCTCAATCTCTGCCACACGATGGGCCTCCTCATTCACGACACGAAGTCAGAACTGATCCCAAACAGAAATTCCTTTTTCTGGGACACCAGTTCGACCTGGTTTCCTTCCAAGTCATTCCAACTCTGGATCGATATCACAAAATCAAGCACTGATTTGCTCATTCCTGCTAAGCCAAGGAGGATGTGCTCATACGTGGCAGATCCTGCTCGGTCTCTTTGCGTCCACAGACAAAATGGTTCCTCTGGGACGGCTACACACCCGCGAAGCCCAACATTGCATCTCTCAACATTGGGATTTCAATGTTTTAACCAGCAACTTGTTGATACCTCTTTCCCCCACGGTGGAGGAAGATTTCCAATGGTGGAAGTCAGCACACAATATTCTGAGGGGAGCCCCAGTTACCCCAACAAACCAGACACTCAGTTGTTCACGGATGCATCAAACATCGGCTGGGGAGCACATTGGAATGCATTGACGGTGTCCAGTGTATGGACAACAACAGAGAAAACACTTCACATCAACGTACTCGAGTTAGAAGCCATACACAGAGCCATATGCTCCACTGGCTGCGGAAGCTTATTGGTCTGACAGTCCTGTAGTGTCCTACATCAACAAGCAGGGCGGAACACGGTCAATACAGCTGTGCAGACGGACCAAACAGCTAGTCCTCGTGTATCAGGCCAACCGAATAGTTCTCCGGGCACGACACATCCCCGGGTCCTTCCGGTGCGGAAGTAGGACTGAATCCTGCACTGAAGTCGCTACTTCTAAATATCGAAATGGCACGTGCACCATCAACGTCATTTTCCAGAGTAGATTCTCGCCTTAGTTTTGTCAGCATTGACAAAACCACCATTCGCACCGCTAGACCAAACTTCGGATCAGCTGTTTACATGGAAGACAGTTTTCCTCATCGCGGTTGCTTCCGGCAAACGTCGGGGTGAAATCCATGTCTTTGAACATGCCCGACTACAACGGACCTGTCATTCATATCAAAGATGCAAGTATTGGGCAAGGGCCCGAAATGCGTGCTTGCAAGCACAATTCCAACACTTGACCGTCCGTTGAGCAATGGCATGGCTGACGACGGACTCCTGTTCCCAATATGGGCACTAAGATTCTACCATTGAAAGGTCCATGCCTTGGAGGGAGCACAAGCGCCTCCTCTTTGTGTCGTTCAAACCAGGGCATAAACGAGACATTGTACCATCCACAATCTCCAGGTGGATCCAGAAAACGATACTAGAGTGCTGCACAAATTCCCCTACACCTCTCCTTGAGTCCCACAAGGTTAAGGTGCACCAGGTATGATTCAAAACTGCATCGCTCGCATTCCACAGACAGGCCTCCATGGAACAGAGTCTGCGAGCTGATACCTGGCGTTGTCATAACACCTTCACCGACTTTTATCTCAAGGACCTATCTCTCTATTCTGCCGATCTCATTCAACTAGGACCGGTAGTGGCTGCAGAATCAAATTCTGCGCCCAACATTAGAGATCATTAGAGGTAACATTGTCTATATCCCACCATCCATTCACCTAGATTCTGCACCTTGTGAAGCGACGGAGCCAGGCTAAGTTTATGTTAGGCAATAAATTCTATATATTTTAGAATAAAAATATGTATTTATAAGTAAGATACTTACCTGGCTCCATCGCTTCACCATTTCACCCTCCGTCCTTCCCCGCTATAGGGAGATTACCTATCACAGTATGAGTCTTTTTGCCAAGTGCGAAGAGAAGAGACTCGGTGATTGGATAGGGTGGTGGGAGCTGTGGGGATAGGTCATTTTTTCATTTTATTAATTACGGCGAGCAACTTGGGCGCGGCCAAGTCTATTGCACCTTGTGAAGCGACGGAGCCAGGTAAGTATGTTACTTATAAATATATATTTTAATTCTAAAAATATAGAGTTTATCAGTTTGCATAGTTCAAGGATTGTCGCGTTTCTTGTTTGTGACGTCATTCCTCTACACAATTTATGGCGTAATGCTTTTTAATGTAGGCCTATGTGTAGACTATAAAATGTCTGTATGTGGGGGTCTGGGTGTGGGTGGGTTGGTGGGTCCCGTGGATGGGCAAAGACCCTAGAGTAATGTTTTCTGGTCCGTCTGTCTTGTGCCAAATGGTCCCTTCTAGCGCTCGTCTAGTCAGTCTCATCGTCTCGCTGGTTTGCAATACCATCCACCACGTCCTCTTGACAGTAACTTGCGTGACTTAGTCTGCTCCTTTTCTTAATGTTTACAGCCACGTATTGGCAATCTACGTTGACAGACACCTCGTGCGCCAGGACGACAGGTGGACCAACCGCACTCAATCACAGCCCAATCACCGACGGTTCATCCCGACGACACAGTGGCGACTGCACGCAACTGGCGAACAAGCGGAAATAACACGAGCGCTGACGCAGCAGCAGGACTTGCGTATCCAGCGCACGGAACGTGTGGGGCGACTGAATTAAGTAGGACTGACCGTAGTACTGGACACCGATGCATCCACACGGAACTGTTGCCTTTCTACTGTAGAAAAGCAACATATGACGACATCAGCATCATCAGTCTGGTGATAGATGTTTGTGTTTAATAGATGACGTATCGTCAACATCACCAGGCTGATGGTTGATGTTTGTGTTCAATAGATGACGTATCGTCAACATCATCATGCTGATGGTTGATGTTTGTGTTCAATAGATGACGTATCGTCAACATCACCAGGCTGATGGTTGATGTTTGTGTTCAATTGGTGACGTATCGTCAACATCACCAGGCTGATGGTTGATGTTTGTGTTCAATAGATGTCGTATCGTCAACATCACCAGGCTGATGGTTGATGTTTGTGTTCAATTGGTGACGTATCGTCAACATCACCAGGCTGATGGTTGATGTTTGTGTTCAATAGATGATGTATCGTCAACATCACCAGGCTGATGGTTGATGTTTGTGTTCAATAGATGACGTATCGTCAACATCACCAGGCTGATGGTTGATGTTTGTGTTCAATAGATGACGTATCGTCAAAATCACCAGGCTGATGGTTGATGTTTGTGTTCAATTGGTGACGTATCGTCAACATCACCAGGCTGATGGTTGATGTTTGTGTTCAATAGATGACGTATCGTCAACATCACCAGGCTGATGGTTGATGTTTGTGTTCAATTGGTGACGTATCGTCAACATCACCAGGCTGATGGTTGATGTTTGTGTTCAATAGATGATGTATCGTCAACATCACCAGGCTGATGGTTGATGTTTGTGTTCAATAGATGACGTATCGTCAACATCACCAGGCTGGTGGTTGATGTTTGTGTTCAGTAGATGACGTATCGTCAACATCACCAGGCTGGTGGTTGATGTTTGTGTTCAGTAGATGACGTATCGTCAACATCACCAGGCTGGTGGTTGATGTTTGTGTTCAGTAGATGACGTATCGTCAACATCACCAGGCTGGTGGTTGATGTTTGTGTTCAGTAGATGACGTATCGTCAACATCACCAGGCTGATGGTT
>JAODUO010000020.1:467500-602500 GCA_025642075.2 Ridgeia piscesae | reverse complement strand
TGTTTGAGCACGCGTTATGTGGATGAAGATGATAATCTTGTTCAATTAGAGACGCACTTTATGCTTGCGTTCCCGCTTCAATTAACAATATAACACTTCGTCATTGACTTATAGATTATAAAATATGTCAGGTGACATCAGCAAAACCTACAACATTACAAATGACAATGATCGCCGCCAGTCGTTACTTCATTGCTTCTGCAACACAAACCTGTCGACATCTGCAACTAGAAGTATACAGAAGACACATCGATTTTGCACGCCAGCGAGGCACTCAGGAACTCATAAATAAAATCGGAGATTTGCGTTATAATTCGGGAGATCGGGAGATTATCTAGATGCTGACAAAATTCGAGAGATCTCCCGCCAAATCGGGACACATGGAAGCTATGCCGTTAGACGCGTCCCTCTATAGCTGTTGATCGATACGAGAGGAATGTTTAACCGCGTCTTGTCACCAGTCGCGGAAGCTGCTAAGTGTTCGTCTAAGTAATACGTGTCAGATCAATAGTAACAGAATAAATGGGTGTATTGTCAAGATGGATATATACACACGTCGAACTGTACTCAGTTTCGGTATTACATCTTTCGGTAGATTACATCACATACCGTGTCGATGCAAGACGGTTCACATTCTACATTCTTGTACTTGAGATATCCCTATCCGAACTGCTGTCTGTTTCACTCTTGTTCGTGCAGGCTCATATCAATAACACGTTGTCAAATAGTCAATATTTTATAGTTCAAAACCCGCGAGTCCCCAAAATTGCCTGTCTAATGCGGTCTTGAAGCTGATTAGTTACAGTTCATAAATCACTTCTGTTTGAACACTATGTGCTGTACCCGGTTGTGTACGGTACATCGCTGATTGCGCTTTGATGTGTCCCTGTCGTGTGCCGCCCGCTTGATGTACTTAATACTTGCAGTGGCTCTCGGATATATAACATGTGATGCACGCAAAGGTTATGTGTCATAAACACACACACACGCACGCACGCACACACGCACACGCACGCACGCACGCACTCACGCACTCACGCACACGCACGCACGCACACACACACACACACACACACACACACACACACACACACACACACACACACACACACACACACACACACACATAACATGTAACATATTATATGCCTATAACGGTTGTAAGTCATATTACACTGCATATTGGACACCTGCGGGTTATTACAGGTACTGGTAATGTACACTTTTGATTAATGTAGGCTATTTGTGTAGAATAAATGTTAACAACAGAACTTCATGCATAGCGAATAGTTCATAGATCAGGTCTTACTATGGCTTGTAGATCTGAATTCATTGTAGGTGTATGCTTACTTGTTGCACGCTTCGCCGTTAATACAATTAATACATAAATGAAACAGTATTCAATTTTGCCGTGAATAACAAAAGGGTGCAAATTATAACAAGGTCCTCTTGAGATGGCGCTGGATGAAAATGAAATTGAAAGCCTATTTAGTTTGCATGTGACACAATAAAAATTATATATATATATATATATATATATATATATATATATATATATATGTATATATATTATCATCATCATCATCATCATCATCACGGTGCAGCCATAGTGTCCCGTGGTTGGGCGAAGGCCTCAGCATGCTGCTTTCAAAACTGCCTATCTTGCGCTATCCTCTGCCAGTAGTCGTCTAGTTCATCTTTCCACCGTCTCGCCGAACTTACCTCTAGGTGATACGCAGTGTCCATCGGTTATCTCGTATCCAGCTGACGTGCTCTGCTCAGGTCCACTTCCGTCTTCTGTCTTGTTCAATCACGTCTGTGACCTTTGTCTTTTCTCTTACCCATATATTTGTTTTTCGGTCCCGGTATGTGATGTCTAACATACTCCTTTCCATTTTTGTTTGTGAGGCTGCTAGCTTGTTCTTTGCCTGGGTGGTGAGTGCCCATGTTTCCGCGCTGTATGTCATTGCTGGAAGTACGCGCGAATTGTAGGCTTGTCTCTTCAAGCATATCCCAATATTACCCTTGAAAATGTCGCGGTGCTTGGCGAATGTTGTCCACCGGGCCGTGATTCTTCTTTGAATCTCCTTGTCTTGGTTTTTGTCTCTGGTGCTGTGTCTCTGTCCCAGGTAGACGTAGCTTTCAACGTTCTCGATCTGGGTGCTGGTGACATAATTATTGGTGTGTCGTTTTCCATCATCACCTTTGTCTTCGACTTGTTGTAGTTCATGTGGTGTATTAGCGCATATGAGTATGTCTTCGGCGAAGCGAAGATGATTACGATGTTCGCTATCTATCTTCAAGCCCCTGGTTTCCCAAGCCAATCGTCGGAATATGCTTTCGGGTGCAGCTTGGGCGATATGATATCTCCCTGCCGTACTCCTCTCTTGATGTTATTCTTGTCAGTGTAGATTTCCTTCAAGAGTTCGATGTACACATCTTTTATCCCTTATTCTTGAAGCGCGGTCAGTACCGCTTGAGTTTGCACTGAATCGAAGGGTTTTTCGTAGTCGACGAATGCGATGCAGAGTGGGAAATTATATTCTCTGCACTTCTCCTTCAGTTGGTTTATGACGTGGATATGGTCTATCTTTGAATATCTGCTTCTGCACCCAGCTTGCTCTCGTGGTTGGCTTTCGTCGAGTGTCTTCTTTAGCCTTTTCGTTAGTACTTTCGTGAGTACGTTATAGATGTTTGATAGTAGATATATCGGCCTGTAATTATTGAGGTCTTTCTTATTTCCCTTCTTGAAGATTGTCATCATCTTAGCGTTCTTCCACGCTGTGGGTATTCGTCTTTCTGATAAGCATTTAGTCACAGCTTAGCAAGTGTCTTCGAGATGGTATCTTCTCCTGCTTTCAATGTCTCGATGTTTATATGGTCGTCGCCTGTCGCCGTCCCATTCTTTATATCTCGTAGTGCTGCTTCCACCTGCCATGATGTTGACGCTGGTACATCTTTTGGGTCAGTGTGGATTATGGTACTCTGTTTACTGTCGTATAGCTCGGTGTAGAATTCCTCTATTCTTTCTACGATCTTATCATGATCGTGGATTTCTCTACCCTGCTTGTCTAGGAGTGTGACCAGTCTGACTTGGCCTAGCTTCTGGGTTCTTCGGACTTTCCTCAGGTTCTTTGATGCCATGATCGTTTCTCGTATGATCTCTTGGCTGTATTTTCTGATGTCCTCTCTTGCTTTATTTTTGACGGTCTTGCATATTTCTCCACACTAGCCTTAGCTACTCTTGACGCGCTTTGTTGGATTGTGTCTGTGATGGTTTCGCTCATGGTGTCGACGTCGTGTTGTTCTTATAGTGTCTCGAATAGGTTTCTCAATTTGAGTTGGAATTCGAACTTCTTTGATCCTATTTGTACGACATCTACTCTTGGTCGTCATTTTTTTCCTTTCTACCTTTACGTCATTTTGATGTTGCTAATAACGATTCTATGGTCACTTGCAATGTTGACTTGGTTGATGACTGTTACGTCTGTGGCGATGTATGGCCTGTTTGTTAGGATGTAGTCAATTTCGGCCTTCGTTACACCGTTTGGGCTTTTCCATGTCAATCTCGTCCATGCTTTCTTCTGGAACATATATTCACGATTTCGTACTTTCTTGATGTTGCACATTCTATCCAGGTGTCGCCTCTTTCGTTTCTCAATATGAGCCCAAATTTGCCCGTTGCCGTTTCTATGGCATGTGTTCGTTTCCCTATTTGCGCATTGAAGTCTCCCATCACTATCGTGTAGTGGTTTGGTTTCACTAAAGTCTCTTCGACGTCTTTGTAGAAGTTCTTCTTATGCATGATGTCGTTGACGCACACACTTACAGTATTTTTAGTTTGTAGCGCTTTGTTACGCAAAGAACAAGTTCTGCTACTGCTACTGCTCCGTTTACCCTCACTATGTGGTTTTTCCAGGTCTTCTTTATGAGAGAGCCTACGCATGCGTGGCCGTTGTTTTAGTTAGAATGGTATAGTAGGTGGCCGCTTTGTTAGTACTGAAATATTTCTCGTCTTTATATATATATATATATATATATATATATATATATATATATATATATATATATATATATATATATATATATATATATATATATCATCAAATGTTTTCACATAAAGGAGAAACGCGGAAGAATAAACTAGACACACTTTCTGACAGATGGTGTGTGGTGGAACAGTGGTAATACTAATAACAAGATAATTTTTATTGCGCCCATCCTTGCGCGCCAGGGGTCGCTGCTGCTGATTATATGTCATATATATTTGTTTGCTATTCACAAACACATTGCTGTTAAAATAAAAAAATCACATGTGGCTGGTCTACTAACGGGTAGGCCTGCATTTTCGTGCGCGGGTGTTTGTGTGTATGCGCGTGCGTTCGCACGCACGCACGCACGCACGCACGCACGCACGCACGGAGCCGTGGCTTACGAGGGTGATTGCACCTTAAATCCGCCTTGGAAACTAGGCTCAGAAGCGCACGAAGACACAGGGATTGACCAATCTCAAATCCATAAGATCGATATAAATATGTAGCAGTTCATGGGTTCAGACTGTGTCTTTAACCTAGTCGACTGTGCTCCCCGCAGACTTCTTGTAATGCCGCTGATGCTAGTCTACATCCTGCCACTCTCAAGACTGACGTAATAGTCTGATAGGCAGAGACTTCGTTTAAGCGCTCATTCCAAGAAGTGCTGGCGCTCTCTTCTCGGGGAGCTTTAGTTGTGCAGACAGACCGGTCTCCATCGGCCATTGTTCGGAGGAATGTAGCTTTTTAGTCTACACGTAACAGCAATGATTAGTCATGATACAGTTGCAGTAGAGATTTCTAATCGCAGTTCCCCTCTGCCCGTGTTGACCCTGAAGTGTTGATTGCTAGAGTGCTTCCTTTTAAATTCCAACAAGATGTAAACACACTGAAACAGATAGTCTCTGTGTGTGTGTGTGTGTGTGTGTAAACAACTTTGGTATACATTGTAAACACATTTCGAATAATATTTAAAAAAATTATATTAGATTATCTCATATATGTATAGGTAAAGTTCAACACCCAATAAAACAGATGTGTGTGCACGCGCGCGCGCGTGTGTATGCGCGTGTGTGTGCGGGCGTGCGTGTGTGTGCGTGCGTATACATGCATGCGCGAGCTTGTGTACGTGCGTGTTTGTGTACTTTCCTCAACCTGGACTCTTCTTTTTGCGGAAAATAACAATTACTGGTTATAGTTACTGCTCGGCTAATAATCATAAACCGTGAGTGTGTGAAACCGATGGGGTTTGCGGCATCGTTTGTCGTAAGCGGATTAGCCACAAACGTATTTCCGTTTGTTGCGCGAGCCGCCAATCAATATGCACGTGCGTTACGCAGTATTTCCGCGGCGATGCAATTAAAGGCGTATCTCGGCCGCTCGCAATCCGTCAATCCCGGGCGATTACGCGCGTCCACGTGTCGGACAGTACGTCGGTCCGCCGTCGCTACTTCGCCGCACTTTCCGCGCTTCTGTAATCACCGTAGGCGCTAATTGGAAAATGCATCGCAATGACGCCAACCGACGAGAAGATGTCTAGCCACTGGTCAGGAAGACGGCACAGAACCCGTCGCGTTGTGACAAGGGACCGCCCACACCGTAGCCGCCAGGGGGCGCGCTGTTGCGACGAGAGATAACTGAACTGGCGGACTCGCGCAGGCAGCGATATTGACTCCGTGTTTTATTGACGGAGAGTTGTGTCTCGTGTAGGTGAAGTCAGACACGAGGACCATGTGCGGAAGACGCGGGCGAAGACAGACAGCGATGGCCGTGTACATGGTTTGGGTACAGCTCACAATGGCTGCCCTGGTTGTCGGAGGAGAGGTACGCGAGCCGGAGGAACGCTTGGCTGAGTTCACGCCGCCACCGAGACTGTGCTACGGACGGTGTCTAAGCAGGTGTGCCGACGCACGGGTAGGTTGGTTTCTGTGTAGATGGAGAGTGGACGACTTGTTGGAGCGTCCTTGTGTCTCACTAATTGTGTGGTAATTGATTGTGTGTGGAATGTTGTCAGGATGTGTTTATTTGTCTATGTGTATCATCTACTCACACTTAATCACTCGCTCTCTTGCTCGCGCACTCATTCACTTACTCATTCACTCACTCACTCACCCACTCACACACCCTCTCCTTTCGCCGTCCACCCTTCTATCAGTGATTCTGTCCCACACCGCTCCGCTTCTTTCACATTTCCCTCCTCTCTCCCCGTCTTTTTCTCCCACCTTCTCCCTCCATACCACCCGTCCCCCATGCTTCCCTCCTTCCCCTCGCTCCCTCCCACCTGGCTCCCTTTCTATCTATCTATCTATCTATCTATCTATCTATCTATCTATCTATCTATCTATCTATCTATCTATCTATCTATCTACCTATCTATCTATCTATCTATCTATCTATATATAATATCTATCTATCTATCTATCTATCTATCTATCTATCTCTCTCTCTCTCCTCTCTCTTATATATATATATATATATATATATATATATATATATATATATATATATATATATATTTCTATCTCTCTCTGTCTATCTCGCTCTCCCTCCCTGCCTCCCTGCCTCCCTGCCTCCCTGCCTCCCTGCCTCCCTGCCTCCCTGCCTCCCTGCCTCCCTCTCTCCCTCTCTCCCCCTCTCTCTCCTCTCTCCCTCCCTCCCCTCTGTCTGTCTGTCTGTCTGTCTGTTGTTCGTCCCTGTTGTCCGTACGTCGTGTCTGTTTATATATATATATATATATATATATATATATATATAATATATATATATATATATATATATATATATATAATTACCTGCAGACAGTTTGCTTACACTCACCACTGTTACGTGATCCATTGGTCACATTAACGCGTCTAATCCGTCCAAGTATTGCTAATACGGCAAATCCTATTAGATCGTGAAGATACCGTATCAGACACGTCTTGACGTTGGCTTCCTCGTCACTCCCATGTACGCCTCGTTCAAGCCTCTAAGACAATCATAACACTATTGGATCAGTTCCCTCTAGTGTTATCAGCCGGTGTATTTCGTGCAGTATTTAGTCCTGTCAAACAACTCCCACGATATGTTCCAGTCATCGGGTCGCTCCATTCCGTGGCTATCTATCACCACTTAAGCACGTAATTAGGATGTAGTTTACCTGGTCGAATTGCCTAATACGCGCGAAATCAATACGACACGGATAACATCCTTTTGAGTAGTTCGGCTAAATTGTAAGCCGTCTGTCTACAGTTGCTGATATCGGTTATGATATCGGTTATGATATCGGTTGTGCAATACGTCGCGGGATATCGTGTTTGACACGACCGTCGAAATTGAACCTTAATAAATCTCTGTGCAGCATTCGTAGACAGTTTCATCCCGCTGAAGTTGACATGCTGGCGTGAGTTACTGCACACGGGTAATCACCTCCGCCACACGCTGTGTGTCACTGGTTCCTATAAGACAAGTAAACAACACAAGACAGGAGCTTCCGTCCATTCCTTCTACTTTTAAAAGACATTAGTCGCAGGTTTATCGTAGTGACAACAAAATCTGACTTTATGTAAGTGTTCCTGTAAAGCCTGTTGCCCCTCTGTCGTCTACAACGGGGTGCCTAAGCTTGGCCCCACCGTTCCCCTTGCATGTTTCCAGAACGCCAATGCGTTCTACCAAGTGTCAATGTGACACTTACGAAAGCAATACAAATGTAAAACTGGACAGCACGAGGTTATCACATTTCAGGTTAACACCCACAAAGGACGACGTAGACACAACAAACAATAACATTCGTATTTAGGCGAACTCTTATGACTTATGGGGAAGTTTCGATGATGCAATATGATATAGCCGACACAACTGACAGCGTCAATATAATAATAATATAGTTTTATTATACTGAGAGATTTTACTTGATTTCTATATTAATATAACTGGCAATATCGTGAAAGTGTGTGTGAGTATGTGTGTGAGTGAGTGAGTGAGTGAGTGTGTGTGTGTGTGTGTGTGTGTGTGTGTGTGTGTGTGTGTGTGTAGTGAGTGATGTGTGTGTGTGTGTGTGTGTGTGTGTGTGTGTGTGTGTGTGTGTGTGTGTGTGTGTGTGTGTGTGTGTGTGTGTGTGTGTGTGTGTGTGTGTGTGTGTGTGTGTTGTGTGTGTGTGTGTGTGTGTGTGTGTGTGTGTGTGTGTGTGTGTGTGTGTGTGTGTGTGTGTGTGTGATCGTCTGCGTGTGTATGCTTAAATACGTATTGGTAACTCTATAATTGATTACATATTTACTCTGATTTTAGTAGCAATATTATTATAAATCCCCAAACCTCAAATTTGACACTTGCTTTATAGTGTTGTCCAAACAGTGGAGTCGAAGCGACCACACCGAGTAAACCTAATCAAAATGTAATCCGCAATTGACGCAAGAGGCTTTGCCAACAAACTAGTTTATGCCCGTCGTTGTAACCGATACACAGTCTTCATCATTCCGGTGATTGCCCGGAGAAGTGCTCGCAGCTGAACGTGGGCCTCGACGTTTACAGCGTTGACCATATAAAATGCAATGATACGATATTAACGAAAAGGTGTGTTATTTCTAGTTCCGTGTCTCGAGTATTGCTAATATCTTGCTCCGGAGCTAATGTATATATAAACCTACAGAGTAGGTCAGCATGGTCATTGTTTAAGCAATTAACGTGCCCTTTGTGAAGCGTCTGTGTCAGACGAAGGTAGTAATGGAAGTCGTTGTCCTGGTCAGCGGCCCTTTGCCGACATGACTGGTTCATTGACAAACACTCCTGGTGGTTCGGGCGTTGACACAAATGTCGTGTTTGTTCACAATTGTGGCAACGACATTTAACGGAAACGAATGGCATTTACTTGGGTCTATGTCTATTAATACAAATTACCATCTGGAACTACACTTAGAATAATATACGAGTGTGTTAATTGATAAACTTTTTGAACACGCAATTTAGTTGTACCGGCAGCGCCATTTTCCTAGAAAGATTGACGTCACGATTACCCAATCGTAGAACTCGGAGTATTGTTTTGTTGATGCAACTTGTAAACTGACACCTCCGTATCGTGCATGCCACGATAAGTATTACAATAGTCACTTATGCATATTCTGAATCCAACTGAATACGAGAAACCAGTAAACGAGTTGGCATATTCGTATGTAGGCGTCGGGCAAACCTTGGGTATTAACCGACGCCATAGTTGCCGTTTCGAAACGGCACAATAATCCATTACTGGCGCTCATTAGAGGGGTCATTTACTACCGAGAATTATCACGCAGCATAGAGCAAATGCATTTTATTTGGGATTCCTACAAACTCACCATTCTGTTAAAAAGCTGTGTGTCATAAATTCTGGATGATAGGAAGTTGATATATACATTTGCTTGCTAAAAATCGACCTTGACCAATTTATAGGTGTGATATCAATCAGATAATATCTACGTCAATATCACATGATTAAAGTATTATGCGTGCCAAACAGACCAAGTTCAAACCGACAATGTCAACCGTATCCGCAAAGATAACGTTAGTGCACTGTAAATAAACATGACATTTTATTAAAATTGGCATCGATTGTTGTTATCAAAGTGCTGGTAGAAATCAGTCACCCCATAACTATCATAACAACACATTTCGCAGAAGTTAATTATAAAAAAAGTATTATTAATGTCGTGTTAGTTTAGTAAATCGCCATGTCAAAATGTAGGGCCTAAACACCGAGTGAAAGTATGATATGAATTGCTGACCTGGTTATTTGGAAAACGCATTGACAAATAAATAATGTGACAAATAAGTAATGTGTGTGTGTGTGTGTGTGTGTGTGTGTGTGTGTGTGTGTGTGTGTGTGTGTGTGTGTGTGTGTGTGTGTGTGTGTGTGTGTGTGTGTGTGTGTGTGTGTGTGTGTGTGTGTGTGTGTGTGTGTGTGTGTGTGGTGTGTGTGTGTGTGTGTGTGTGTGTGTGTGTGTGTGTGTGTGTGTGTGTGTGTGTGTGTGTGTGTGTGTGTGTGTGTGTGTGTGTGTGTGTGTGTGTGTGTGTGTGTGTGTGTGTGTGTGTGTGTGTGTGTGTGTGTGTGTGTGTGTGTGTGTGTGTGTGTGTGTGTGTGTGTGTGTGTGTGTGTGTGTGTGTGTGTGTGTGTGTGTGTGTGTGTGCAAATGTGTGTGCATATGAGTGTGCAAATGTGTCCGCATATGCGTGTGCATATATGTGTGCATAGTGTGTGCCTCTGCGTGCATGCTTGTGTGCACGCGTGTTCCTATATAATGGACACTGAAGACGTTGGAGTCGAGACAACGTAACTTCATTATGTGGAAAATCACTACTCTCAAAAAAGATGTCTAGACAGATTTAAAACGGCACTAGTCCCTGTAATAATCAATAAATAATAACAGTGCATATATAGCGCCAGATCAATCGAAATTCCTCTCGGGAGGGGATGTTTACATAAACACACGCACGCACGCACGCACGCACGCATGCGCGCACACACAATAAAGTGTAAGATAATAATCCTTTAAAAATCATATAGCACAGTAGTTATACTAATTAGCACCGCATAGAGAAAATACTTATAAGAGCAAGGCCGATGGAGTCCTGCTTCAAAGATATCACGAGATAAAAATGAGCAAGTAAGCGACAGCCTCCACACTCAAATTGTAGTTTTACTGAGTCGTCTCGTGGCTTCATGGTTTCATTTGTATTCGTGACGCCACGTCCCTCGCAGATCGTTGTTTTACTGGCTAATGGTGAAAGAATGATAAGCTAGACGACTGACGGAAATACGTGCCGCCGGGAGAAAATTAGATAGACATGGGCCGGTGTATTCTGTACGACCGACAGTGCTCGGTGATTTATGAAGCTCGCTCGATAACGCAACCGAGATGTGACATTTTCAACAACGCCGGAAACGTTGACAGTTGAATGGTCTTCTGCAACGTGCAGCAGGGTAAATGTTTAATCTGAAGACACACGTGCATTCGCGTGCGCGCAGGTGTTCTTTTTAAAGGTTATACCCCAAGTGCTCACTACATCCGATGTAGTATACAACCACAGGCCTGCATACATACGTACATACATACATATATACATACACACTTACATACATACATACATATATACATACATACATGCACATACAGCACACACACACACACGCAACGCACGCACGCACGCGCGCACGCACGCACGCAGCGCACGCACGCACGCACGCACGCACCACACACACACACACACACACACACACACACACACACACACACACACACACACACACACACACACACACACACACACACACACACACACACACGACATGTTTCATACGTGTAATGTATAATTGTACACTTAGTGTAAAAGATGGTCGTAAGAAATCTGAGGTAGTCGGGTATTGAGGTCGTACCCTAGTCACTGACCACTCCTGCGCGTCTGTTAATGTCCAGTTTGTGGTTCCATCGATGTAGAATATTTAACGATCGGCACTATTCACTTGTGTGCAAGTGAACTTGTTAAATAAAGCTGCATTAGCGGTATCCTGTTAAACAGAACCGACTGTTTGCACAGACCACAAACTGGTTAGAGACCGAAGTGTGGACGATGTCGGTAAACGGTAATTGTGCGAAATGTTGCACTGTCCACCAATGCGGTCGTGTGTGTTATAATAAATTAAAGCGACGTGTAGAGGCGCGCTGCATGGCGAATGTTTAGGCCAGAGTAACCGTAAGCATGTTATTCTGTGGTAAGAACTTTAAGATTGCTGTATGGTGACAACAATGTCTTATCAATAAATGGATTTCACATATTTTAAAGGCGATCAACCAGAATCCGGTTTTACCAAAGCGTAACCATGACAGCGATTCCCATTAGTCGGGGCACGGCCATCATACTATATTAAATGTACATTATTATATTATATATTTTTACTGCACTAGAGACCATGGAAATCTGATGTTTAGAAAATCCTGACTGGTTATTATGAACATATTGATAGCACTATTGGTTTCTCGGTAAGAAAGTTAGGCAATAATAAGAATAAGACTGACTAAATGGCGTGAAGTAACACCACTGAAGGACCAGTGTAGCTTAAATAACAAGAAGTAGCCCGTCTCAGAGCTGAATTAGGCATATTATCTGCAGACTGTACGGTTGCTAGAAGCGTGAATATTATTATGTTAAAAATAAAATCAAGGTTACGTCGTAGACTTGCGGGATAAACAGAGATAAAATAGATTCGACTCTCGATAAGCTAAAGCCTGTAGAGGCATCTTTATCCAAAGGTTATTGAGAGTTAGTTCCCTTGGTGGCAATGCTGCTCAATCTGGTTGAATATCAAAGCACGGCTTGATACGACGCTAGTCACGCAAACACAACCCGCGCTACATAAAGTACATTTTGTCTTAGACCCTTTTTGTTATTTAGGCTTAAAGGAAAGAATGTTTATTGTGGCTGCACTTACAATGAAAATACACTTTGCCGATAAGCTTTGCTTCTGAGAAATAGTCTCACTAAAATAAGTTGCGGGTCGTTCGTTTTAATATCAGAATTCTTATATCTGGTCTATGTATATAACATAGTTGGGACATTGCGCCAATATAGGAGGCATGTGCCAAAGGAAATTGGGAAATTAAAATCGTCTGCCTAGCCTAGATTTAAAGATGTCCGCGGTGGCAGCAGATTCAACTGTTTCGGTTAGTCAGTTCCATTCTTTTACTGTTTTGTTAAAATTAAACTGTTAGCATAAACACTAGTTCTGACCGCCGCTTGAATAAGTCATTCACAGCGGTCACGAATGTTGTTAGTTGATTATTATATATTAATGTTTGTTGTTTCAGAAGTTCCGCGAAACGAAAGTTGGCTCTACATATGGAAACGATGAAGATGCGAACGATGACGTAAGTGTCGAGTCTGTCTGCGTGTTTCCTGTACTTATCTATGCAGTTTGTGGGCCGGAAGTGCACGTGATTACGGGAAGCCATTGTCCGCCATCTTGTTTAAAAAATCGTTTATGTCAGACATTTCCAACAACGCAGGGATCTGACCCTCCTTCCAATGTCATGTCCGACAGCGCGGAAGTAATGAATGGAAAGCATGTCAAAAATGAGGATGTTATTGCAAAATTCAAAATGATATGCATAGCATTCCTCCATCCTTGAGGTCTTTGACGGGACCGCCAGCGGTATGTTTGGCTGATCTGCACCCGGCAGAGCCCCGCAAACATTATTTCGTTCGACGCCACTGATAGCCCAATCTTTATGTGTACGGATTGTTCTTTATGATACAATCATGACATTTGGCACTTATTATTATAATAATTATTTGGCACACAGATAAAACATATTAGGATATAGGGCTATCTCAGATTTTGACCTGGAAGGCGTTGACGGCCATTTTCAAGATGGCAGCCCAAAACCTATTTTCCCCATATCTGTATACATGTGCGAAGTGAAGCAGTTTTTGTCTTATCAAACCTTATAGTCTAGGTTTACGTGGTCAACGATTTCAAATATGTTGCGCTTTTTAAATATGGCACATTTCAATGCCTATTTTCATCATATCTTAAGAACTCAACTACCCACATAGATAATTGTAAAAAAATCTTCCAAAATACCCGCTTCAGTTGCTGGTTTACATAAAATCCACTAGGTTAAATCCACGATAGGGACCAAAGTTCGTGCCTTTCTTTCTTATGTTCATGTTATTAGAATATAGGCCTATATGTTACTCAGACACTGGACTAATATCACTGCAAGAACTGTCACATCCATGTCAACTGTGCGAATGCACACCGTGTCATACCCTCGCACCACAGCACTTTCTAGGTGGACCAGGATTACTGTATCTGTCTCCTGACGAGTGCACGGAGCTGGTCCTGATAACTCTCAGGGCTGAGTACACAGACCGTAGTGTGACATCTGCTGATGACTTTTTGCCGGAAGCACCGGTTGCTGCGCTCGTCTCCAGGACCGAAATTAACTCGATCTTGTTGTCGTGACGGCGGAGAAAGTGCTGTCAGTTTCCAGGAATTAATTGTGCTTGCTTGCTCTAAACGTCTGCGGAGTCCTTTCGTCTTTCGGTTACTACCTCAACCTTTAAGCTGCCAGTACATAAACCGACGTCCCACACTCAGGCCTCCTCTCATTCACGAAAACCAGCGATTCCCGGTAACGGGAGAGACGGCCTCGTTTCTGACAAGGTGTCTTGGAAATAGAAAGTGTCTGGCAATATAGGTGAGCACGCGAGAGGATGTGGCAACAGCGGCGACGTTATCAGCTCAAAGTAAATAGGTGCAAGTGTCTACCCGATGTCGTGGACTCGTTGCTGTAGCTTGTCACCAGCCGGCTCGAATGTGAAAACGGGTTTACACCGACTGTTTCCGACTGACACATTTTCCCAATGTTGAAGCACAATGGCGCAGTGGCTAGGACTTCGGAATTTCGATTAAGAGAACCCGGGTTCGAATCCTGTGCTGGCGTGTCAAACAGTGGGCAATGTTTTTCACTCTATATTGCTCCAGTTCATTCAGCAGTATGAATGAGTACCTGGCAATAGACAACGGTGGATATATATATATATATATATATATATATATGTGTGTGTGTGTGTGTGTGTGTGTGTGTGTGTGGTGCGTGCGTGCGTGCGTGCGTGCGTGCGTGCGTGCGTGCGTGCGTGTGTGTGTGGTGTATGTTCTAATCATAATTTTCAATAGAAAGACTACATACCCACTGTAATTAGTTTAACAGCCCCGTCACTTAAAGACACATATACGTGGTTAGTACCATTGCAATTTATTTGCCTTTTGTTTTTATTATTTTGATGGATGAAATCGATTTTTATCAAATTGTTTTTGGATTGTTGCATTTCTTATATATTTTTATATTTATAAAACCCCTAAGAGGAAAACGTTATCGTAACCGCATACGCGTACATAATATTATGTGTACGTGCGTACGTATGTGCGTGCGCGCGCGCTTGCGTAAACACTAACGCAGGCACAGACACGCGCGCTTGATAGCTCGATTATGATAAAACAATGAAACGTGTCCATTAGAGACGAGAACACACATTGTTGGGTATTCTCGGACAAAACGGAGTTCACCTTATAACATGATATGATTTTTATAATTATGCAATTAATAACATGTTATTATGTGTATTCATTTGTTTAAATTTCACTTTATTATTTGGTTTACAATTTCTATTATCTTTGTCTCATTTTATATATTTATAATTTGTATTTAAGGTTCCATAGTCACAATTACTACCAGGCTTCAATTACATTTATATTTATATATAGTTTTTTTTACTCTAGAGAGCAGTATTTAAATAAAGTATATTATAATAATTATTATTAACTTCGCTGCTGTTGTCTCAGCCAGTCAACTAGTTGTATCCTAACATTCCAGTTGACAGTAACACCGAATACCTGCTGCGTGTGACGTCGACTGTCCACGTCTGTAGTTGTCTAGCCTCGATAAACAAAGTTTGCGCCAGTGGCCTGCTATGGCGCTCAGATCATGTTGCCGAATCCTGTTTACAAACGATTATATTGATATATTCGTTCGAACTACATAGATCTCGGCGTAATGCGTATCACGGCGCTTGACTGTCTTCGAAAAAACAGACAACTGATATCGTTTATGGCCAGGCGGACTATCAGTGATGTAGTCAGGCCTCAGAAGCACAGTTTATGGAATTGTTTTCATAGGATAGAGACGCAGTGACGTCATTATACACACCCTACCACCAGTTGGAAAACTAAAGACTAAGAAAGGTTACAACCGACACAAAAAACAATATTGTAAAGTAAAGGTAGACTTTTATATAGAGTGCAGTATTTAATGCTCAGAATTGCTCTCAAAGCTCTACACACTTTACTGCACGGCAGACCTGTTCAATCGAACACCATCTCAGCTTCTCTGTGAAGCATTCAGCCACGCTACTCTTAATGCGCGGAGCTATTCATACACACATACACACCACACCCACACCACCACACCACACCCACACACCACACCCACACACCACACCACACACACCAACACACCACACACCACACACACACACACACACACACACACACACACACACACACACACACACACACACACACACACAACACACACACACACACACACACACACACACACACACACACACACACACACACACACACACACACACACACACACACACACACACACACACACACACACACACACACACACACACACACACACACACACACACACACACACACACACACACACACACACACACACACACACACACACACACACACACACACACACACACACACACACACACACACACACACACACACACACACACACACACACACACACACACACACACACACACACACACACACACACACACACACACACACACACACACACACACATTACACGTCAAAAAATCTAAAGAGCAGAATTTGTCCACATTTTTTTTCGCTGTGGAGTATGTTTTAATTATGTTTTATTCCAAGTCGACCCTTCACACACTTATTTGTTTTAATTATGTTTTACTCCAAATCGACCCTTTACTCACTCATTTGTTTTAATTATATTTTATTCCAAATCGACCCTTCATCCACTCATTTGTTTTAATTATGTTTGATTCCAAATCGACCCTTCACCCACTCATTTGTTTTAATTATGTTTTAGTCCAAATCGACCCTTCACACACTCATTTGTTTTAATTATGTTTTAGTCCAAATCGACCCTTCACCCACTCATTTGTTTTTTGATTATGTTTTATTCCAAATCGACCCTTCACCCACTCATTTGTTTTTTGATTATGTTTTATTCCAAATCGACCCTTCACCCACTCATTTGTTTTAATTATGTTTTATTCCAAATCGACCCTTCACCCACTCATTTGTTTTAATTATGTTTTAGTCCAAATCGACCCTTCACCCACTCATTTGTTTTAATTGTTTTATTCCAAATCGACCCTTCACACACTCGTTTGTTTTAATTATGTTTTTCTCCAAATCGACCCTTCGCCCACTCATTTGTTTTAATTATGTTTTATTCTTTTTCTTCAAAATGCTGTATATTTGTAAAGGTTTCTCCCGTTTTATAGGACATATCCATTGTTCCGAACGTAAAAAGGTAATGCGCGATTAAAGCGCAAATCCTCATCAGGGAAACGCAGGAATAACGCGCGCGCGGCAAATACTTGGGGGAAACGGCCAGTCCGTCATGGATTAAGTTGCTTGGCAACGTGACGTAGACGCTGAGACAATAGGCTTACGTCTACCCTCGTATGGATATTATAGCAATAGAACTATTACTCAACAATACTACACTACCACGATAAGGGCTTATCGATCGATGTACCTGCGACGTTCGTCATTTGGAACACAACGTGTCTTGTACCACGTGCGTAACACGACTGTCAACGTTTGACGTTCGCTGAAATCAGCGCTTGCTTATGCGAGTGCGTTATGGTGTTTGTGTAACGATACGGCGTATTTTTTAACATCTGGTAAATATTGCTATCAATCCATAATTAACCAATCAAGTTATCCTGTCAGCGGACGGGCAATTTTGCTAATTGTGTATGAGTGATAGGTCAAGGTCTCCGTCCGTGTTTACGAAACTAAAATGTATGTCAACTAATGGGGTCAGCCGGAAAGTTAGCGGCAGACTGAGTCAGATAAGGGCGACAATGCGCTTGACCACAACGATAGAAAGTGGTCCGTGTACACCCAGTTATCACCAATCTCTTGTCTCGCGTCTCATGTGATGGGCTTCGCGACCACTTGACACTTTCCACACCTGGCCGTCTAACCTTGCTGGTGAACCAACGCAAATAACATTATCAGGCGCCGAGTTATCTTTATGAGCAAACGCAAGCTTTCCTGTATTTACCCGACCGATATTTACGACGTCTTGTCCAGTCAGCAACCACAACGGTGGACAGGAAATTATATTACGACGTCCAGTAAATGGGGGTACAGCTACCTGTGTATTCAATGTGCTTAATTCAGGTGTGCTAAAGGGTCTAGTTTTAATTTGACTGTCTATGTTGTAGTTATAGGTGATTTTTCCAGTTCGGCCTTCTGTATGTTGCAAATGGAACTGCTTATCTGACACACGTGTAAACAAAACGGTACAGTGTACAAAACAAATATGCTCACAGCTCAGTTTGAAAATAATATTTGTTGACCCAATAGCTGATAATACATACAAGCATTATTAACTAAAATGTACAACATACCAGTACTACAAATATACATTACATAAGTATTTTATAATAACAATGGGTTATCAGATTGCTGTTGATCAGTTTGTCTTCTTCAAAACCAATAATTTAACCAGGCCATGCAATACCTTATCTCCATTCTGTGTAAATAAACACTAAGCATGTCAATGGTCTACACATGAGGCTAGGACTGCAAGTGGACCTAATAACTTTCATTTCTAATTCACCCATAGGTTAAATAATTAGCGCTTAATAGGAATAACCGCAAAAGGCCCTTACATAAAAGAGAAGGACTTACATCGAAGCTTAAGATGGAAATTAATAATTATACCAGTCAACCAACCTATATCACTACACACAGTTAGTTTATTGACTGTTTAGTTACGTCATCCGAATACGTGGATTTGTCGTTAATAAAGACAATACCGCATCGTTTGTGAAACAGCCAAGGTAACGAATACTCAACATACGTCAGCCTCTTCGGTGTTTGCTCCTGGGATGAGGGAAAGAGCGAGCGAAGGTGGTGAGCTCATGCAATACCAACGCAACAGATCAGCACTGCCGGGAAATTAACACAGGAGCACCGCTTGCATAAACAGCCCGTGCAGGGGAAACGAATGAACCACACATTAACGCGAAGTGTCTCGTAGAATAGCAAGTGTGGTCACCAACCACACGGACTAGCTCGGCCGAGAAACTCCGCGGACGACACAGGGCTAGTAGGAGAGAATTGATAATTAGGAGAAAAAAGAAGTGCGCGTGCCAAGTTTTAGAGATGTGTCACAGATAAACACAAGACCGGGAATGTCTTTATTGGCGGAAACGGAAAAACACGCCGATGATTTCCTAGCGGCTGCGCTAGTTAGAGCAGATCCTGGCGGATTGAGACAAAACAACTCTGAGTCGAATCAAACGGATGTTTCCAGGAGAGGTTCCGGTTGGAGCCGCCAGATAAACCATACGACCTACACAAGGCAAACCAACGACGTGTTTAAATAAGGCACAGTGTGTTCTGTTACGTTCGTGATGCAGATTGTTAAGAGGTCCATTTACACATTGACGCACGCCGCACGCACGCACGCACGCACGCACGCACGCACGCACGCACGCACGCACGCACGCACGCACGCACGCACGCACACACACACACACACACACACACACACACGTGTTACACACGACCATTTCGAATGAAAAAACACATTTTAAAGATCAAGACAAAAGCACTCAGTGCACCCTACTATATTTACGGACGACTTATTGTAGTTTTCACTCACCTTATGGAATGAACGTATTTAAATATTTAAATACATGCGGCGCAAAGTCCATCACGATAAACAAAAGTACAATAAAACGTGGCAAAACACAGCGGATAATATGTAAGAGGCCATAAACCTTACAGCTAGTTAAGTGTTATGTCACAACACCTGCGCCGTACGCAAATAACGAGTGACATTTCGTAACTGCACTATTTCGACTTGATATGGGATATTAGAATTGTCGCGACCTTAGTTTTCCCATAAACCATGTTACACGCAATTGCGGGAAGCATGGACAACACTGTGGTTGTTTGGCGATGGCCTGAGGGCACAGCGCAGTACGTTGTGAGCAGAGCGTCGAGTTCTCTCAACTCCGTGAGTCTTGAGTTCGAATTCTGTGCTGCGGTAACGAACGTTGGCAACGTTCGTTCGCGCTAAGTTGCTAAACTTCACTCAGCCGTATGAATGAGTACTTGGCTATATGCAGTGGTGGATATTTGTGCACGAAGTCTTCACGCATTAATTGCAGCGTCGCTGAACGCTTCCTAGACAAGTCGAGGTACTGTTCGATTGAACAGGGACTTTGATGACGATAAATTATATAAATGGATATAGACAAAAATAGTTGAATTGTCTTAATAATGACAGCGTGAATACATTTAAAAATATACAAAAAATGTCAGGGTGGCGGGCACGCATAGATAGAAACGTTGAGCTTCCGATAATCCCTAGGCTTCCCGATCATTATCCATTTGCAATGATAATGGGTTGATTTTCTTGATGGAAATCTTGTTAAATCTTTCTAAATAAAACAGTTTTTCGAACTGACCGACAGTACTTGTTAGTCGATACATATGGCCCACATTTCCCAATTATGTAACCCAAATGGTGCATCTCTCGTGCAAACGGAAGTCCACAGACGCCATAGTTTCATTCCTTGGTCCTTGTGGCCAGGATTCATCTGTTCCATTCCGCCGTTCTTGCAGTTACTGTCGTCGGCTGTTCCCCTTCCAGCGTCGTTATTCTTTGACGCACTCGAAGGCCGAGTACGACAGTAACGCAACCTTGCCGACTGCGCCATCGAGCCAGACCGTGTTTTAACGAAGCCAGTTTCTGTAGAAAACACCATCCGCCGACACGCAATGATGGTAGTTTATTTCGTACAGTTACGTTTTTTCACCCCTGCTGGCGCCGTTTGTATTACATTCGGCCACAGACTCGTACCAAAACCATTTATTTATATGAGTCGTTTCGTTTTTTACTGTTATTCGTCCGCATGTTGGAGCAGATAATGAAATTACAATCTTCTGTTTCAGAAATACTGCTCTACGGTCTGCAGTCCCGTCACAGCTGACGAATGGATAACAAACTGCGTAAGCACTATTGTATGATGACATAATTTCCGATTGATTTGGTGGGCGTTATGGTTATGTGTAGACAGTTATGTCCAGTACGTGGTACAACCCTGCTCACTTATTGCAATGATAATGCAGAAGGACGAAGATAACTGTTATAGCTCTGTTCCCGTCCCTAGATCTGCTCATTCGAACACCATCAGGAAGCCTTTATCCAGGCTGCATCTACGGACGAATATTATTTACTTACATATTATATTTATCACTGTCCATAGCCAGTTATTCACCAATACCGTTGAGTAACGTGAGTCAAAGTAAATTGATCAAATTGTCCGAGCAAGAGCCGGATTCTCTCGCGCAGCCAACGACCTGGTCAACATCGACTTTGAACATTGTCTACCGCAAATGACTACACCAAGAAGACGACAATGTCCCGCATACAACACTGTCGTCTTACGACCGTTCTTTCTTGACATCACCAGGCTGTGGAAAGTCCTACCAAAAGAACATGTAAATCGGAATCCTTTGGAATCATGCATACAGGGCCCCCAGAACGTCAAACTCCGACAGAGAAAGAACGAAACGAAAACAAAGTTTTCCACAAGGGCTGTTTGTGTTTAAATGTTGCTTCCTTCTGCTGCGAAGCAAGCGGGTTAGTACTAGAACAGGAGACAGGCACATGTATTGAAGAAGAGGGAGAAGGTGATGATGAAGAAGAACATAAAGAAAAACAAGAAGAAGAAGAACGAGACGGAGAAGGAGGAGGAGGAGGAGGAGGGGAAGGGGAATAGGGAAGGGGCGGGGAAGGGGAATGGGAATGGGAAGGGAAGGGGAAGGAGAGAGGAGGAGGAGGAGGAGAAGGAGAAGGAGAAGGAGAAGGAGAAGGAGAAGGAGAAGGAGGAGGAGGAGGAGAAGGAGAAGGAGGAGAGAAGGAGAAGGAGAAGGAGAAGGAGAAGGAGAAGGAGAGAGAGGAGGAGGAGGAGGAGGAGAAGGAGAAGGAGAAGGAGAAGGAGAAGGAGAAGGAGAAGGAGAAGGAGGAGAGGAGGAGGAGAAGGAGAAGGAGAAGGAGAAGGAGGAGAGAATGAGGTGGAGAAGAAGGAGAAGGAAAAGGAGGAGAAGGAGAAGGAGAAGGAGAAGGAGAAGGAGGAGAAGGAGAAGGAGAAGGAGAAGGAGAAGGAGAAGGAGAAGGAGAAGGAGAAGGAGAAGGAGAAGGAGAAGGAGAAGGAGAAGGAGAAGGAGAAGGAGAAGGAGAAGGAGAAGGAGAAGAAGGAGAAGGAGAAAAAGAAGACGAAAATGAAGATGGCCTTCCAATGACCACGCTACCACGCCACCAGCGTTAATAATGAACTGTCATCGGTCGTCGCACAGATTGCCACGATTGAAAGGACACTGGCGGAGGCCCGATGCACGCGAGACGAATGGCCGGCAGTCACTCGAGGGGAACACGCAGATAAGAGAGGACATCGCACAAATGTGTAAACTGCGGAACCGGACAGGCAGAAATCGTTGCAGATTAGCAGGCGGTTCAGTCGGTTTACAGTGTGAGAAAAATCCTCAGTAGAAAGGTCCGCCAGCAATACGTCACATCAAGTGAGAATGGGTACAATATAGCCTTAGTGATGAAACACTTGACATTAGTAAATGTTATTCTGATATGCAAATTGGCAGTCACCAGCGTCGATAACAACTTCGACGTATAAGCACAGATCGAAGAATTTTACAGGATTTTAAATTGGCTCGATTTCTGTAGGCCTACTTCTTGTTTAATCAATGACACTTACTATAACTTTATTGTAGAAACAAGATACATGTCACATTGAATGCAGCTTAGAGAATAATTCCACGACAGGTAAGTAAGCACATATTCGAATGTTGTGTCTTGTGTTGCATCATTCATTAGTTTATGTTGTGTACGAACAGAGTCAAACTTAATGTGTTACAACATCTAGAAACTAGCATGACGTTGCAAACAAAAATGCATACACCGAAAGAAAACATTTCAAAGTTTGTCATCAAAGTCGTTCCAGCAACGTTCGATACTTCATGACGCATGATCTTCCAATGCAGTGGGGAAAGAGACTACTCTCTGAGAAATATCGATATAACCTGCACCACGTGACACGTAACATGCACCACGTGACACGTCATTAATTGTAGCTATAATTAGGATCCCAAAACACCCAACTGCATCCAGTTACAACTCCGTGATGCTTTGAGAGAAAGGGGAACTCATTTTGATCAAGCGGAACTCTTCTTATACATAGTACCCAAGACTACGGGTCGGTGAGACGAATTAATGTACGAATACAGTAGGCCCTGTGACTTTATGAGTCACCAGCTAATTTGACGATGTCGGTGAGTCAAGTAGCATAGTCAACAACAAAGATGACCTTAATCATGGCGATTAACCAAAATGATTTATTGGTTATTGTTAGTAAGCTTTCGGTTAATCTTAAAACAAACTTGATTGTGGTACTACAATTCACAAATGGTGTCAACCAGGCTGGTATCATTTCCCCACCTTTTCGATGTGTATAAATCTCAACAATTTACAAATTGGTTGACTTTATGCAGACACCTTAGTCTACCACTTGATGTATGCTGATGATCTTTGTACTTGTTCTCCCAGTGTTGCTGGTCTGAGTAAACTTACAGATTATTGTGCCAAGTATGGCGAATTATTCAACATTACATATTATTGTCCACAAGTCCTATTGTATGATTATCGACAGCAAAACCTAGGACATGAAAAATATTCATTGAGTCAATCTCAGTAATCGTACATTATCTTATAGTACGAAATGTAACTATCTGGGTCATATAATCAATAGCAACCTTACTGATGACGACAACACTGCCAGATTAAAAAGATGCCTTTATACACAAGCTAACGTTTTAAATCCCGCCATAATTACTTTATTTCAAGCGTACAAGTGCACTTGCTCCAATGTACACTTCAAGTCTTTGATGCAAATTCAAACATCGTCGCTTGAAAAGCATTACCGTCGTATACAATAACAGTCTCAGAAGTTTTATGTTTGCCACCAAGTACATTAAACTTTTTAATGAACGCATTCGGTCATCCACTTTTAGCCTTTTATGTCGTCTTCACCAGTCTAAAAACCCTCTTTTTGTTAACTACTTCCGCACAGATATACATGTTGGATGTTCTATGTACCTATACAAGACATCCCAATCGTATACGTGATATTTGTATTGTACCCTATTTTTTATTAGTATTTTTAACACTTATTCAAACGTTTTCATTACGATTGTTACTTTTATTACCTACTTATTTATTCTTTTACTTGTACCTTATATTTGGGATAATTGTATTTTATGTAAAGTTTGTTGTTTGAAGTTTGCAGTAAGATACTTTTAATTTCCATTTTTGCTTGAATGTAGTTTATTCGATTTGATAGTAAAACTATGTGCATGTGTTCCGGCCTGCAGAGTTACGACTTACCATAACTGTAATACTTGGTAGTGGCTTCCTGCTAACCACTCACGTACATGTGTCCATTTCTGTTGCTCTTATGTGGAATATAAGAGTTAGGGTTATGTCTAGTGTTAGGGTTTAGGCTTAGGGTTGGGTTATGGTTAGGGTTAGGCTGAAGGTACTTTTGACAAGACTGACATTTGATGTTTTACATGCATTTGATGGGCACTTGTACGTGAGTGGTTAGCAAGAAGTCACTACCGTGATACTCAGCATGCTTTGTTCCGTTTGGAGTTTGGACAAGAAAAGGAAAAGGAATCTTGTTTCAGAGCAAAGAACATTCTCAAGTCATTATCCGGGTTACCCGTCATTACGGTTGGAGAGCAACACGCCGGCAGGTCTCCGATTGACCTGGCACTCTGTCTTCAACGAGACGTCAGATACAGTGCTATATGCAGTTCTCATGAAGCAATCAAGCGGCAAATGGAAGGTCATTCAGTGGGTAAGCATTCACAGTTATTGCCTGTACATACTACATACTACATACATACATTTGTATTTAATATTTGCAAATTTTAACAAGATAGTCTACCACGGAAATTACTCCAGTTCCAATGAAGCCATTTTGGCTTGTCGAAAGTCCAATTGTTTATATATGTGTATTCTGCCTGTCATTGTATAAAAGTTATCGATTTTATTTTTAAATATATTCACACTGAGGGCAGGCTTATAATCTGCAAAAAAGATTTTCCTATTTATTTACTGTCTTCTTTGTCTGTATAATTAAATACATTCCGGTATGCAAGATGCTCTACACCACTTCTTCACCTATGTTACTCCATGTAGCATAGTCCTCCTTTATTTCATAATTAATAAAAACACGTATATATTTTTTTCAATAAATATTATTTCTGCTTAATCTCTTACACATTGCTAACATTAAAACACCTTTCGTGTTTCGTGTTTATTTACATTGACTTTGGACATTTTTTGATTGGTGGTGATCACGACCAATACATTGTTATAAGACAATAATGTATTTAGGCTAAAAATTGTGACGAGGGTTGGGTGGCAATACAAAGACATACGACGCCAACGCTTTCCACGTGACTTGCTTCGGAAATGCATACAACTGGCACAGAAAATAAAACAGTTTGCACTTATTTAACCAAATGATTCTCCCGCTTTGCAAACACGGCGAGTCTATTCCAGCCTGGACTGGCTTAAATCACGCCGTGAGGAGGGAAAAGGTGACCGTGGGTGAAATATGGATTGATAAATTTAGTCTACGTGTGCTGTGCAATACCGTATTAGGCACACAACGAGTTTGTCTATGGGTCGCAATGGCCGGGGCGGTCTCTCGTGCTTGAGGGATCAACCCAGGCGTCATTCATCTGCCTCGGTGCTCAGAGCTCGAGTGCCTCTGTGGTACAATTAGCCTCATGGAGTCACCGAGCAACAACGGGTAATTGGACACTCCATCCGTCTCTTTACGCCACACAACGTTACGACTGTCTGATCTGGTGCCAATCCGGAATCCGGCAAAAGGCCACGTCTTGCTAGAATGTGCCAAACATGGGTTATTCTGAGGTGGTGATGAGACCTTCTTGCAAGTTTATTTCATCCAACTATCTGCCTACCTGACAATCCGCTATAATCCGCTATCCGACATTCCTACCAGCTTCCTGCACGGAAGGCAAAGGTCAAGAGTCTTGAATCGACGTCATGTAATCGTCGATAGAACTCGCTTGACTCGCCAGATGTATAGATTATGTAAGCGGCGTGCAAGGCGTTTGGTAGATGTATAGACAACCGGCCAATAGTATTTTCTAATCAGGCCTACATCTACAGTGTCCGCCCATTGGCTGCTCTTCGAATGCAATTGCGCAATATAACACTGCTAGTTACGTCTGCGTTTCACTGACGAATTACAGACAACGTAACGGAAGTATCTCAGGTATATCAATACCACAACATACTTCTATAACGGCACACGTACAGGTGTCAGCTTAAAGCAGTAATCTCCAAAGGTGAAGGGGGAGCCCGTGAAAGAAAGGAGTGCGATGACGTCAGAGCCAAGCTCACAAGAGACGGCGAGAGAAATGCGGTGAAGCCGTTTCTTGATGAGAAGCCGAGGTCGGACTGTGCTAACTGAGACATTTAGGTGAAACCCCAGACCGTCAGACAGACTGAGGTGACATGAGCAGTGAGTGACACGTATTAACAGACCGAAGGTGTGTCCACCTCGATAGACCGTGCCGTCATAGTGGCAGAACAAACACAGAAGTCCCTCGGAGTGACATAAGCCCCCCGGGTAGAGAGAGAGAGAGATACGACGTAATAATGCCGCTTAATGAGCGGAGTATTTTTCTCTGGCTCATCCCAAGAACTCGACGATGCGGACCAGTTCAATAAGATTGCCAGCAGCTTCAACGACACGTGCGATGCAGCCAGAAAACGTGCGCCAACATGAACAACCACTGAAGAGAAGTCAATCGAGGCGGCAATAACACAAGCCAGACGTCGTCGCCAGGTTCTGGTGTCCAGACATGTCGTGTGGTCGAGCGTCCAGGTCTGCACCAACAATTCGGCTGCGTTTTCGCGATCTTGCTTAGTGTGTGCCGCTCAAGCAAATGGCTTCCGAGGCCGACAAGGCTGGTGACATGGTACACGGAAACAGCTCCCGATAAACGATCTGAAACTCTATCCTTACCCTTATATAGACTCGGGACAGTAGTAACAGGAGTCGTCAATGTATGATCACGAACCAGGCGTCCGTTGTGGTGTTGGCAAGTAGGCCCTAGGTACGCGACCTCCCGCGCTCAGACACATGGAACAACTCCTCCGTCTGCCCACAAGGCACTGCTGCACGGCTCCGATGACGTCTGTCACTGACCACAGTGCACCCCCGTCCCCAACCATATAATGGTCACCTAGAAACAGAAACCTAACCCCCAAACAATCGCTTGCAATTTATTTTTAGTAGTAGTTCGCAACAAATCTTCAACTCGACAAGAGTACAAACAGTAGGCCGTATGTCTGTTGAACAACTGACTGCGTGTGTTCGGCATCCACACGAGAGTATCGTGACAGACGAGTGTTGGGTTTGATTACTCCATTAGGAGCACCGATGAGCTCTTGCAAAGAGAACTTTACCGGATGACTTTACCATTTTGGACACGACTGAGAAGACAATGAACTACATCAAAGCGAATGCTTTAAGATCGCGTCTGTTTAGTGGCAGGGACGAGAGTTGACAGTCATCGAAGCAACGGAGAAAATGCATGCTTGAAGGACACGTCTTGATGTTTTGGTCACGCAAGTGGAGATGTCCTCCCATTTTGCTGCCTTCCCTACACCGGCACAGTTTGCAGAAGAGTTAGATCTCGGCGAGATGAAGAACATGATTTGTGCAAATATCCGAAAAAGTGTGAAATAACAACGCAAGTCCTAGTGGGATACCCAAGTAGCTAGCTGTGTGAACTTGATTTCTATAGCTTAGTCATCCTTGTTCTAGTGTAATGATCGAAAACAAAGCGAGAAACAGACTGGTTAGTGTCGAGAATGAGCTGAATAAGACCAAACCTCATATTGACCATTTATTTTGAGCAAGGACACAATAGTGGCGTCGATTTTTATCTTTGCTTTCCATCGAGTTAATGGCAGGGGTGGCGATGACTAAAAGCCACAACGAAGGAGTCGTTGGATAAATCCGATTGAAAAACGCTGGTCTAGGAGGGTAGGCCTAGACATCATTTGTTACATGCCGTCGTAAATAAACACAATAATGTTTCAACTTACCAAGGTGGTAGGTAGGTTGTCTCCAGATACATACGCTGACCGGTGCTCAACACAGTCGTCGTCCGGGTTAATCCAGATACAGGACCTTTACTGTGTAATTGTATCTCTCTGCATTTACGGAGTAGGCGGAAATTGCGTTGTAATGACAGTTACGTCACTTCCGCTTATCAGCTGATGCCCGCAGCGTGTCGCTACTGTTCGTCAATTTATGTGATATTAACGTTACGGGCCTAATACAACAATTACGATTCCCTGGCTGTTTATCTTCTTCTGATTCAATAGCATAACAAATTAGAGTCACGTAGGACTAGGACTACGCGCTGGCTTCCCAGTCCTAGAGTGAAAGCTGATAAAAACATTAACATGTTACAGTCTATGTTTGATTTCCATTTTTGTTGTTTTATTGTATATATTAGGGCCTATTATTATTATATTGTTATTATTATTATTATTATTATTATTATCATTAGTAGTAGTAGTAGTAGTAGTGGTAGTAGTAGTAGTAGTAGCAGTAGCAGCAGCAGCAGCATCAGTAGTAGTTGTAGTTGTAGTAGTAGTAGTAGTAGTAGTAGCAGTAGCAGTAGCAGTAGCAGTAGCAGCAGCAGCATCAGTAGTAGTTGTAGTTGTAGTAGTAGTAGTAGTAGCAGTAGCAGTAGCAGTAGCAGTAGCAGTAGCAGTAGCAGCAGCAGCAGCAGTAGCAGTAGCAGTAGCAGTAGTGGTAGTAGGTATAGACCCCCTATAATAGTAGTAGTAGTAGTAGTAGTAGTAGTAGTAGTAGTAGTAGTAGTAGTAGTAGTAGTAGTAGTAGTAGTAGGTAGTAGACCCCCTATAGTAGTAGTAGTAGTAGTAGTAGTAGTAGTAGTAGTAGTAGGTATAGAACCCCTATGTAGTAGTAGTAGTAGTAGTAGTAGTAGTAGTAGTAGTAGTAGTAGTAGGTATAGAACCCCTATAGTAGTAGTAGTAGTAGTAGTAGTAGTAGTAGTAGTAGTAGTAGTAGTGAAGAACCCCTATAGTAGTAGTAGTAGTAGTAGTAGTAGTAGTAGTAGTAGTAGTAGTAGTAGTAGTAGTAGTAGTAGTAGTGGTATCCCCCTATAGTAAGTAGTAGTGTAGTGTGTAGTGTAGTGTAGTAGTAGTAGTAGTGTGGTAGTGTGTATTGGGGGACCCCTATAGTGTAGTAGTGGTATGGTGTGGTGGTAGTGGTGTAGTGTGTAGTGTGGTAGTGTGGTTAGTTTTATGTGGTAGTGTGGTAGTGGTAGTTAGTGTGTGTAGTGTAGTTTTTTATGGTGTGGTGTGTTTAGTGGGTGTGGTGGTGTGGTGGTAGTGGTGATATTAAACCCCCTATGGTGGTGGTGGTGTGTGGTGTAGTGTGTGTGTGTAGTGTAGTGTGATTTTGGGCCCTATGGTTTGGTGTGGTGGTGGTGTGGTGTGTGGTGTGGTGGGGGTGGTAGTTTTTGGTAGGGGTGTGGTGTGGTGGTGGTGGTGTGTGGTGTGGGGTGGTGGTGTAGTGGGGGGTTACCCCTTTGGTGGTGGTGGTGGTGGTGGTGGTGTGGTGGTGGGGGTGGTGGTGGTGTGGTGTGGGTGTTGGGGGTTTTGTGGTGTGGTGGTGGTGGTGGTGGTGTGGTTGGTGGTGTGGTGTGGTAGTGGTGGTGGGGTGGTGTGGGAAATAGGGTATGGTGGTGGTGGTGTGGTATGGTAGTGGTGTGGGGGTGGTGGTGGGTTGGGGGGGGGGTAGGGGTTTGGGGTGGTGGTAGTGGGGTGGTGGTGGTGGGGTTTAGTGGTGGTAGTGGTGGTGGTGTGGTGGGGGGGTGTGGGGGTGGGGGTATTGGTGGTGTGGTAGTGGTGGGGTTTAGTGGTAGTGGTGGTGTGGTGGTGGGGTGGGTATGGGGGTGGTGGTGGTGTGGTGGTGGTGGTGGTGGTGGTGGTGGTGGTGGTGGTGTGGTGTGGTGGTGTGGTGTAGGGGTGGTGGTGGTGGGGGTGGGGGTATGGTGGTGGTGGTGGGGGTGGTGGGGGTTTGGTGTGTGGTGGTGTGGTAGGGTATGGTGGTAGTGGTGTGGGGTGGTAGTTGGTGGTGGTAGTGGTGGTGTGGTAGTAGATTATGGGAGTGTATAGTAGTGTAGTGGGTTGAATTAGTGTAGTAGTGTGTAGTGTGTAGAGTAGTAGTGTGTAGTGTGTAGTGTGGTGTGGTGTGGTGGGGGGGTTTAAAGTGTAGAGTGTAGTGGTAGTGGTATAGTGTAGTATATAGGGGTAGTAGTAGTAGTAGTGTATTTTATAGATGTAGTATAGAAATAGTAGTAGGTATAGACCCCCTATAGTAGTAGTAGTAGTAGTAGTAGTAGTAGTAGTAGTAGTAGTAGTAGTAGTAGTAGTAGTAATAGCAGTAGTAGTAGTAGTAGTAGTAGTAGTAGCAGCAGTAGTAGCAGTAGTGGTAGTAGTAGTAATTTGCGCAGCACACCAACGTAAAGTGTTCAACTTGATACGTGTACCGTAGTGTTGTAACTACTGACCACCCGTTATATTTGCAGACCACCAACACTTCGTTCGACCTGTGCTCAGTGGGGTCGTTCCGAGTGTCACCGGTTGACCGAGCTGGAAGTCTGGGTGTGTCGGACGAGACGACAGTTGACAGTAAGGGTTCTTTATTAAAACGCATGACCCTATCAAACCCTTGTCTAGTGAGGCCTCGATCTCGGATTAGTCGACAAGCAAAGCGTCTGGTCGAGCGACACTAACAGCGATCAATATCGTGAATATGACGAAGTGTCGCTTACGACACTGGCGAATCAGTTAAACTAACCTGCTCAGGCTGTTGCGTGTCACGTGGCATCGACGACATAATACCAGTCGTCGTAGTAGTATTAGTAGACCTGCTTAGAACAGTTCATCCATGCGAACCGGGATCACTTGAGGGAGAACTGAAACTAATTTAGGGGGTGTGTGAGGATCGAGAACTGTCGGAGCTTTAGCACCACTCCCCCAACCACTGGAAATCGGAGGGATGCTGTTCAATTCCCCCCCACCATCCCCGAAGCCATAAATACAGCTTCTCCGCTATTTCGTCTCGTCTGCTGGCCCAACCATAGACAGCAGACATCGGAAGATACGTGGGCGCGAAGGGTGGCGCTGATTGGTTGACTTTTGACAATTTACGCAGCTGTCGAAACTTCTCAATTTTAATTTATCTGGAGGAGAGACAGAATCATATAACCTATGTCTACCCCACCGAAATTCCAGGAGGGACAGCGCCCCTTGCCCCCCCGTGTTTTGTGCCTATATAATCGTCCGAGCGCGGTGCTAACTACATCAGTGCCTCTGCCCAAGCGCGGTTCCTTGGGGAAGGAAGGTGGGGGTGCGTGGGTCTGAATAAGGGGAAGTGTTTTTTTAACATCATGGGATGATGGGAGATTGCTTTGACATCTGCTAGACCCTAGATTTACTCCAGCTACCATCGGCTTGTGTCAATTGTTCAGACCCAAAAGTTAATTAGGTCCTCTACGTGTTTATGTTTAGTTGAAAGTGTTACATTAGTGTGCAAAGCTCTCCCTTTTGTTGGTACTTTTTGAAATGGCTAAAACGAAGACACTAATGTGGGGTAAAAAATTAATTAGCGTCACTTTCTTGTGCTATGCTGTGCTGAAAATTGAACGAAACCAAATTGGTGTGCCATCACGTTGAATAATTTTGCTGGTGGAATACACCAATACACCAGACATTAGACAACAGTCATTTTCTTTTAATATTTCTGAGGTTGTAGCACAACAAATAATGCAACGTTCAAACTATTCCACGTGTTATGACAAGACAGGCTTGCCATAAAGCTTCCTTTGTCACGTGGTCACACGTGAGAACGCGCAAGCAGACGATCAAAATATATGTAATAGTCTAGTAAAAATGTGCACATCAGAAAAGACAAAGTGTATTTAGATCCCAAATATCACAATGAAATATCACAAACCGTGAGTACTGAGCCGAATGCCGTTTATAAATTGACGTTAGTTTCCTAAATAATTTTGTTTTGTTACTTGTATTGCGGTCACGCCTCGGCCTCGCTGACGCTGGGCATTTTCGGGCATGTAGTCGCGTCTACAACTAATGGGGAAATCCACTAGCCTGGCGAAGTAAACACTGAAACAAACAGGACGTTTAGGTTTCATAAAATGTGGAATCAATAAAATGGTACAAACACAATAGTTGTATGACAGTTCAAATAGTGGAATTAGCAACAATTTATGAAGGTGACGTCTGAACGAACTTCAGCAACATGCAACATTACAATTGAATTAGTTTTAAGAATTAAGTTTCATTTAAGTTGTTTTCGCTGTTCTCCTTTTTGGTTTCAAACTTGTATCAGACCAACAGAAAGTTGATATTTTCAAGAAACAGTAAATGCATCACTGGTAGATGATTGCTGAAGGCAAAAGACGTGGTTTGTTCTAAGATGCTCTGACCTGCTGCCTTCTCATTCCAACTGTGTACAGTAACAAGAGGAATATAATTTAGTGAAATAGTATCTTTAAAGCTAACTTTTAATTTTCGTTTTCAGATCTCCCAAAACCTGGTGTCATCCAAATCATCCAGAAAGATGATGATGTCAAATTCAGTGGCGAATATTTTCTATACTCTTTCAAATTCAAGCTTCCGGCAGGTGAGAAAACTCAGTTAATACAATATAACACCAAGTTTGTGTATCATTTATCATTATTGTTATCATTTATCATTTTTATGATGTCTATTTACAATAAAGAAGTTATAGACAGCATCAGCACTGGGGTGTGGTGGGTATTGCAAAGCAAACTTTCACGGCTGTCGATATGTTATCAAAGTCAGGGTATTGGGGGTGGGAGTGGGGGGGGGGGAGTGGGGGGGTGGGCGTGACAGTAGTAGTGCAGAAAAGTTGCCAAGTGTTGATGGGGAAATGTTAGGATTTTGCAGTGTTGCTGAAGTTTTTTCTTAGTTTTAGGAGGATAGTCAGTGTTGTTGATACCTAGATTCATTGTACATTTCCATGGCTTTGTTTTATGTCCAGGCTGGAAGTACACAGATGTGGGAGAGTTTGTGGCTACTAGTCTCGGGAAACTGTGCAAGTCGACCGCCGTACCTCCACTGCCAATATTCAACATTCAGCTGACCGAGGTAACTCAGTCGTTCCAGTGTCACTTCCATGATAAGGCCGCTCAAATTGTAGTAATGTTGTTTTGCAAATTTTTATATGCCAACTGATTTGAACTATTATCAAACATTTCAAAGATAAATAATTTCAAAAATAACTGTTGAATTTAGCCATAAACTAGTAATGGGCTTCTTTTTAGTAGTGCAATCAACAACTGGTCAATCGAAGACAACAATAGGTATCATTAACTACATCCACTTTGTGAACCATAGTTGATAAATGAGTCAATTTACAAAGGTTTTAATTAATTTAAGTGCGCTCTCGTGTCTCTTACAATTTATGTAAACCAAACACAATTGAAAGGTTGTAATGTTTCCAAATATTTTTTTATAAAACCTATTTAGCTGGATGTTGTTGCCAGGGGTCACACGGGAACTAGCTGGAAGTGAACTCATAAGGTTCATTAAATGTTGTGTCCAGGTCCAACAGTGATTGGTCATTGGTCGTTTGTGTGACAAATGCTGGCAGCCGTGTTTGATTGCAATCAGCACGTAGTCCCGTCTACACACAGACTGAGGCATGTAAAGAGTGTGAGGTTTATCTGAAGTACTGGCTGGTGCATTTGTCCCCACACACACTCATACATGCGTTCATGCATGCATGTAACACACACACACACACACACACACAACACACACACACACACACACACACACACACACACACACACACACACACACACACACACACACACACACACACACACACACACACACACACACATGCACACCATTCTAGCCAGTGTACTGATATATTATGATATTTTATGATATTTTATGTATTTCATTTACCTTAAAAAAATTATATTATAATTCCACGATACATGTATACATATTCATCTACAGCATTTCCAATGGATAGTATCTAGATTTATGATGCCCTTTATAAATGTTCTTATTCTTATTATTAATATTATTATGTTAAAAAAAATTACAATTATACTTAGATATTGTTTCAGTCACATTTTGCATTAGTTAAAAGAAAACTGTGTGGTACATTGATATGTTGATTGCAGTCTTGTCCATATGCCATGTAGGGAGTGTATCTTTGGACACAGTCTTGTCACAGTAATGACATCTTGCATGTCATGTCATTACCAGTCAATCCATTGATTTTATTCCTGTGCGATTTGAAAGAAAGAAGGTCTTAAATAAACCCAAGAAGTGATTGATGCGGTCATTTTTCATGAAAACAATTTTTTATCAGGACAGTTGACAGTTCTTGCTTATTTTGCTGTGTCGGGACATATTTCAATTTGCTGCTGTGTGCATTGGAATATTCCCATCATTAGAAGACGGCACCAGTGTTCACAGCTCATGCAGACCTTAGCTAAATGGCTAGAATATAGTTTGGATAAGCAAACATAAGCCTTCTCCTCCAGTTTGTCCGGGGAAGAAGTTGGTTTTAAAGAAAGTGCTATCAGTCAAAAGGATAATAAACATTGTTGGAATGTGCTCAGGAAATGTAATAATAAATGTCATTTCACATTTTGGTCTGATTTACAATTTTCACAACAAACGTAAATTTGGTTGAAAAATACTGTAAGTGGGTTACACTTTTCATGAGACTCCAATGAAATATTACAATTGTATTTCTTTTTTATCTGTGCTTTGTGTATAATCATTTAAGGAAAGGATAGTATTATTTTTATGTTTACATTCTTAGACCACTGTCATTAACTGGTGCCTTTATTTACTTTCACCAGGAGGAAGACATATACGAGGCCCACATACGGGTCCATCGCCTTGGCTTTGGCTGCCAGTTCTTCTCTGTGGTGCAAGCGGTGTCAACCTGCGCCGTGCCGGGCGAACCATTCAACTTCACCATCAACTTGACAGGTGATGTTGTGAATCAGGTCACACTTACATAAGTCAGTCTGGAGAAGACCGTCCTGTGAACTTGCTTAAAGGAAAGCCCTCCGTTCATTTTATCATGACATCATGTGATGCAGTATGGAGTGTATTTTGTATAACATGCTGTCTGTTGAAATAATCTTCCAGTAAATGCTCATGATTATACGTTGATTATTCTGACATTGTGAGTTGAGGTCTCAACTCAGTGTGGACGTGTCAGGTGTTTTGTTTACCTGTATCCTTCACTCCCTCTGGCATAGACACCAGGTAGAAGAAACCAGTGGCTTATACCATCTCCTCCGAACAACAAAGGCAACGTAGAGTGAACAAAATTGCCCAATTCGACACAGTAGCCAATCAGTACGGAACCACAGCCTGGCTAGTACCTGGACTGAACCCCTACCAGGGGTAGTCCAGCACAGAACAAGTCAGACCAAATCAATTCACATTCAATTAACTATTCGTAAATTAATCTATGCTGAGAAAAAATCATAAGATGTAATTAGTTACTCAATAAATGCATCAGTGTCATATAGCGACTGATTTATTGGAAAGATTACATGACAGTGCGTAAAATGATGTTAATTACCTCAGATGCTTGGTTATTCAGATGTTTCCTTTGATATTGTATTCTCTTTGAACATTTGTGTTTTATACTGGTAATGACATTTGTAAGATTAACTCATGGTTTTGTTTTTCAGATTGTGCTAACATTACAGGATATCACTGCCCCATTACGTGTAAGTTTACATTTTCAGTCCATGCTGTTTACTGGAGAAGGACCCTTGTACGTTTAACTGATTCATGATAACACAAAGCTCACAAAATGTTTAATAAGTAGCATTGTCATCTTTTTTGTTAGCACACATCTTTTCACAAACATTGTAACATCACATATCAATAGCCGTGAATACAATCAATAAATGGAATTTGATAATAATAAGTGTTTTCTGCATCGAAGAATAATTCTTCACATGCATCCTAACTATTGGTCATTTATGAGCGGCACAGGTTTGATGATAGAAATCAACAGTAATCAAGTAACTCACACTGAGATGTTACATCAGCTTACAGAAAGACATGTTATAAACTTGTGTCATCTGACTACTCTGCTAACTGTCAGTCCATCAGTAAAAACATGCTGTCACTCAAATGAATAACAATAATGCACGTCATCAGTATCTAAACAAAATTTTTATCACCAAATCCAGACGAACCCCCGGATGCAGTTCACAATGTCAGTGTAGAGGTGCTGCCTGAAGTGGGGTGGGTGAGCATTAGCTGGGTGCCCCCTCTCACTGCCCTCAAGCTTGACCACTACATCCTGGAGTACGGCCTTCTACAGCGGATCGGGTCCTTCTTCATTCGGCCGATGCTGAAAGTGGAGGGCAGTCGAATCATTGCAGAGGTATGATAAAACAACGTGCTCGCCTTAAAGGTTATAACATATCAATAGTCTTTTAATATAATTTATTAAATTTTTGAAATGGGGTAATGGTTGGTTTTTTGGTCAGCGCGTTGTCTGCTGTGTTTCTGCACCAGCTGCTCCAGCTGTCACCAGTGTCTGGCCACCAGAAGTGACACTAAGTATTCATTGACATTCTATCTTGCAGGTGTTTATAGCAGCTGCAAAATTAGCCAATAAAGATATCTTTGTTGGCCAATGTCATTGCATATAACTTATACATTAGCCTCGGCCTATGTGGTTCCTCCCTTCAAAGCTTTTTTGTTGATGAATCACATGTCTTCTGCTATTAATTGCCAGGGACCACGTTCAGACAACGGACGTTTAGAGAATAAGATCCCAGCTGAATGAGTCGATGACAGGACTTTTCCATTTCCCTGCATGAGATTTTTACCTTCTGGCATTGGCAAATAGAAAGGAACAAAGGCTTGGAGAGTCTTTTTTGAAAGACACGGGTAACGCACAGTGAATTATATTACCTCAACATGGTGACAGGCATAAAAAGCTTCTGTGAGAGAGATTAATGTGGTTACACCTGGGTTGCTTATCCTTATATATTTCACATTGTATTATTATCATTTTATCATTGTGTCTATATTCTGAAGTACTGTTTTATGACAGGGCGCAATAATTGATACAACCTCAGTCGTGTGTGTTTTTGCATTCACAACAGTTATTACTTGATTATGTTGATGCTGATTTGCTAATGTTTTGTCTCTAATAGTGCCCTACTGTTTTCTGCAGACTGATAATGCAGTGAAGTTGAAAGTGAAGACATTTGACGTAGAATACGGAGTCAAGGCAAGTGACATGAACTCTTGACCTCAAGTGACATGAACTCTTGACCTCTCTACGTGGACCACAGTGTCTCTGTGACTGGGTCACTGATCTCAGTCAAAGGAACCCATGTTTGAATCGTGTGCTGCAGTGTTGAACCTTGGGCCTGTTTGTTCACTCAACATTGCCCCAGTTCATGAATGAATGAGTACCTGGCTACAGATAGTGGTGGATACTTTTTTGCGACTAGTCTTCATGCATTAACTGCACCATGGCTGAATGTTTCCCCGAAAAACCAAGATGGTGTTTGATTGAATAGATCTCTCTGGGAGTATAGTGTATAGTGCACTGAACAGTTCCAATGATTGGCTCCTGCGCTATATATAAGAATTTATCTTTTAGATGTCAACATCTGATTCTACAATCATTGTTAAAGTATGCCGGCTGACCAATACAACGTCCTATACTACCTATTGGCCATTAGCTGGTTGCTGAATTGGCTCATTTGGATGAAATAACAACCGTTTAGTTGAAAAGGTTTGTTGTCATTCACGTGATTTAACATGATTGGTGTATGAAACATCAACCTGTGACGTCACAGAGACAAGTAATTTATGGGTAACCTGCCTCTGACTGACATCTATCTAATCCTCTGGTTCATTCACGATGCTAACATTTGACACAGCAGATGATTAGTTCCAAATTAATTTGCAGGTGGAAGCACTTGACCTATTGTTTTCTTTCCAGTTCACAAAATTATCACACTAATTAAAACAATGTTGGTTAATGCTATTGGTCCGTGAAGCTTTAGATGTTTTATATGAGTAGTTTTTGATACATGTCCATAGGTTAAACTCTGTATTCACCTAATGGTAACCCACTATGACTTATAGCCAAGCCGCCTTCATTTAGATTTCTCAGGTCTCTTACCTCCAAACAGCCCAAACTTGGGCTAATCCAGGAGTAGTTCTTCTCTAGAATTAGTGAGCCCACTACAGGTTACACATTTACCCCCTGTATGGGATCTTTTACATCCCCTGGCATAGACACCAGATAGAAGGGACCACCGATTTTTAGTGTCTCTTCCGAAAGTCACAGGCAAATGTGGGGTGAACGAAATTGCCTAAGTTCCGAAACAGCGGTAGGTGGGATTGAACCACCGTCCCCTCGATTGACAGTCCGGCGTTCTACCACCGTTCCCCACTTCCTATCTATTGTGGGATCCATTAGTCTGGTTATCTAGGACAGTTTCAGGAACTACAGAGGATATTGTTTACTGCAAAGACAGCTGTCCATAAAATGCAGTAAACTAAATAATTTTGCCCAGAAACGTAGAGTACATTTTTTTTCTATACATTTATAGGGTGTCTGAACACATGCAGTGTGTGGAAGTATCTAACTATCTATACATTCATTGCATTGTTTAATCTGTGTGCAGATACTGGCAGTGACAGAGACAATGAGTGGCAATGAGACGGAGGTTCACCTTCGCAAGATGTATCCCCTGGCACAGTTCATCATAAAACCACCGATCGTTAAAATCTCAGGTAGGAGCCAACATCACCTGTCACCTTTATAACAAGCTCGTTACAGGTATTCCGTACTAGAGACCAATGCTGTTTAACGGCCTAAACCGACCTTGCTACCAAATTTCTAATATCTCTCTATGCTCAAAAGTTAAGCAAAAATAGTTTTATGTTTTGTAAACAGTAAATTAATGCAAAAAGTTGCAACTGTGGTTCATTGTGATTGTGTCGTACGTCTGTTGATGATGCACTTTGCAGTAAATTACATAAACAGTAGCTTTTAATGATGGCGAATCAGTGCAGACTCAAAGATGTGGACCGTTTCTTGGCAAACATTAAAAAATATTACAGGAAATAATCTGTATACAAGAATATTGATTTCCAGTACAACATTGATGAGTTAGTAATTGTCAGCTGGGGGGTATGGCCATAACCTTCCTCCATGACTGCACATAACACTCGACAATAAAATATCATTCTTCACCAAATAATCACGTACAAGATGTTCTGACGATGACAAATTTTCTTCCACATTTGAGATTCCATCCACTGATTACTGCATTAAACTTCTCAACTCTCTGAGCCTCATTTGCCTGCAACAGCCCAATCTGTCATGCACCCGAAACACCCATACCTGCCCAATCTGTCATGCACCCCAAACACATACCTGTCCAATCTGTCATGCTCCCCAAATACCTATACCTGTCCAATCTGTCATGCACCCCAAACACCTATACCTGCCCAATCTGTCATGCACCCCAAACACATATACATGTCCAATCTGTCATGCTCCCCAAACACTTATACCTGTCCAATCTGTCATGCAACCCAAACACCTATACCTGTCCAATCTGTCATGCACCCCAAACACCTATACCTGTCCAATCTGTCATGCAACCCAAACACCTATACCTGTCCAATCTGTGATGCACCACAAACACCTATACCTGTCCAATCTGTGATGCACCACAAACACCTATACCTGTCCAATCTGTGATGCACCACAAACACCTATACCTGTCCAATCTGTCATGCACCCCAAACACCTATACCTGTCCAATCTGTCATGCACCCCAAACACCTATACCTGTCCAATCTGTCATGCACCCCAAACACCTATACCTGTCCAATCTGTCATGCACCCCAAACACCTATACCTGTCCAATCTGTCATGCAACCCAAACACCTATACCTGTCCAATCTGTGATGCACCACAAACACCTATACCTGTCCAATCTGTCATGCACCCCAAACACCTATACCTGCCCAAACTGTCATGCTCCCCAAACACCTATACCTGCCCAATCTGTCATGCTCCCAAAAACATGTACCTATCCAATCTGTCATGCTTACCAAACACCTATACCTATCCAATCTGTCATGCTCCCCAAAGCATGTACCTGCCAAATCTGTCATGCTCACCAAACACCTGTTTCTGTCCAACCTGTCATGCTCACCAAACACCTGTCCAATCTGTCATGCTCCCCAAAGCATGTACCTGCCAAATCTGTCATACTCACCAAACACTTGTTTCTGTCCAATATGTCATGCTCCCCAAACACCTGTTTCTGTCCAACCTGTCATGCTCCCCAAACACCTGTTTCTGTCCCACCTGTCATGGTCCCCAAACACCTGTTTCTGTCCAATCTGTCATGCTCCCCAAACACCTGTTTCTGTCCAATCTGTCATGCTCCCCAAAGCATGTACCTGTCCAATCTGTCATGCTCCCCAAACACTTGTTTCTGTTCAATCTGTCATGCTCCCCAAAGCATGTACCTGTCCAATCTGTCATGCTCCCCAAACACTTGTTTCTGTCCAATCTGTCATGCTCCCCAAAGCATGTACCTGTCGAATCTGTCATGCTCCCCAAACACTTGTTTCTGTCCAATCTGTCATGCTCCCCAAAGCATGTACCTGTCCAATCTGTCATGCTCCCCAAACACCTGTTTCTGTCCAACCTGTCATGCTCCCCAAATACCTGTTTCTGTCCAATCTGTCATGCTCCCCAAACACCTGTTTCTGTCCAACCTGTCATGCTCCCCAAATACCTGTTTCTGTCCAATCTGTCATGCTCCCCAAACACCTGTTTCTGTCCAACCTGTCATGCTCCCCAAACACCTGTTTCTGTCCAATCTGTCATGCTCCCTAAATACCTGTTTCTGTCCAATCTGTCATGCTCCCCAAACACCTGTTTCTGTCCAATCTGTCATGGTCCCCAAAGCATGTACCTGTCCAATCTGTCATGCTCCCCAAACACCTGTTTCTGTCCAATCTGTCATGCTCCCCAAAGCATGTACCTGCCCAGTCTGTCATGTTCTGCAAACACCTGTATGTGCCCAACCTACCATGCTTCCCAAACACATACATGGCCTAATCTGCCATGCTCCACCCATAGCCCCTGATCTGTGATGTTCCCTACACACCTGTAACCAAAGCTGTAGTTCTCCCCAAACACTGGTAACCACCCATTCCGTTTCCCTCCACAAACATCTGTAGCTGCCCAATCTGTCATCTTCCCCCAAACACGTCACCACCCGATCTGTCATGCTCCCTAAATACCTGTAATAACTAAATCTGTCAAGCTCCCCAGTTGCCCATCACTGACATCTCATGTCCCAAACCCTGTCACCAGTAACCACCCAGTGGACACGTTGGAAAAGCGAGATATTTGTTAATTATGTGGTGCCATCTGGTGGACAACCGTGCATTATTTCAACTTAAACATTGTTTGCTAGATTGTAATATTTCATTCGAATATGAAACCAGTTATCCCTGTGGTGAGAAAAACATTGTTAATGCTGCAAAATTTGAATAAAGTGAAAACTTGAGTAGCAGTTGTCCTAGTTATACTTGACACACAGAGATGTGTGAACAGTCATCACCTCTCTGACACAGCGCATATTTAAATGTGTCTATTAAATTTTGTCTGTGTCAGAATCTCGGGAGACGCCTCGTGAAAGTAACGACAGCCTTGTGGCTCTGTATGTGCTGCTGCCACTGAGTGGGCTAGTCTTGGCCACCCTGGTCTCTGTCCTCGCTCTCACAAGGCTCCGGCGACGCAGCCAGGGCCACAAGCAGCTCACCCTGGTGGACAACCAAGAAGTCACATACAAGGCATTCGCCCTGCAGAAACAAGTCACGGGGTAAGACAAGAACTTTTCTAAGTAATCATAGATTCTTACAGAGATGTTTACATATTGTTTAAGGTTTCTATTATATAATAGTGTATTTTATGTATTCCCATTGATATGGTTTCTGAATCAGTCTTTTTGTAAAGCTTATTGTACTATCAGGTAACCTACTTTATATAATAACGTTATTATTACTTTATTATTTTACTATTTTCCTGTCATAATAGTTTATTTTGGAAGCTAATAACCCATCAGCCATTAACATTAATTAAAAAAATTTATTAAACCTCATTAAAACTACGGGACTTGCAATGCTCAAAGTCTAATACATGTATGTTTTTATCACAGGTTTGCATGGCTTCAGTATCTTGAGACAATTGTTTCTTTGCTTTCAGGTGCATGGCCAAGAATCCTCTTTATCCTCCAATTCTGTAAGTCATCAAATATATGCTAATGTTGTTGGTGCTTATCAATGAGAATATGAACAAGATAATAGGTTATTGATTCTCTTGTGAATATTAGGATGCCAACAAGTAGCCATTGTACTAGTTTTTAAAAACACAGATAGGTGTCAAGTAATGATAAGATCGTATGTAGTGCCACGTCAAAGCAGGTTACTCTTGACAACGTGGCAGACACGCTTTTTTATGTACGATTTTACTTGTCTGGAACCATTCAGCCACACTGCCATTAGTGTACAAAAAGTATTTTGATATCCTAAAAAATCTTGCCTCAGCGGTGCAACATAAAATGAATCTTTAGGCATAATTCTGAACAGAGAATGCAAGAGTGACCATTGGAGCAAGTGACCATCAAAGGTTTAGTGTGGGAATGTAATTTCAAACAAATAACTCTTGAGTTTCTTGCAAAATGTGACTGAAAATGACTATAATGATAGCAAGTTGATTCAAGATGATTAATGCTAGCAAGTTGATTCCAGATGACTATAATGAAAGCAAGTTGATTCCAGATGACTATAGTGACAGCAAGTTTATTCCAGGTGACTATAGTGATAGCAAGTTGATTCAAGATGACTAATGATAGTAAGTTGATTCCAGATGACTATAATGAAAGCAAGTTGATTCCAGATGACTATAGTGATAGAGAGCTTATTCCAGATGACTATAGGGATAGCAAGTTGATTCCAGATGACTATAGTGATAGCAAATTGATTCCAGATGACTAGTGATAGAGAGCTTATTCCAGATGACTATAGTGATAGCAAGTTGATTCCAGATGACTATAGTGATAGAGAGCTTATTCCAGATGACAATAGTGATAGCAAGTTGATTCCAGATGACTATAGTGATAGCAAATTGATTCCAGATGACTAGTGATAGAGAGCTTATTCCAGATGACTATAGTGATAGCAAGTTGATTCCAGATGACTATAGTGATAGAGAGCTTATTCCAGATGACAATAGTGATAGCAAGTTTATTCCAGATGACTATAGTGATAGCAAATTGATTCCAGATGACTAGTGATAGAGAGCTTATTCCAGATGACTATAGTGATAGCAAGTCGATTCCAGATGACTATAGTGATAGCAAGTTGATTCCAGATGACTATAGTGATAGAGTTTATTCCAGATGACTATAGTGATAGCAAGTCGATTCCAGATGACAATAGTGATAGCAAGTTGATTCCAGATGACTATAGTGATAGAGTTTATTCCAGATGACTATAGTGATAGCAAGTCGATTCCAGATGACAATAGTGATAGCAAGTTGATTCCAGATGACTACAGTGATAGAGTTTATTCCAGATGACTATAGTGATAGCAAGTCGATTCCAGATGACAATAGTGATAGCAAGTCGATTCCAGATGACTATAGTGATAGAGTTTATTCCAGATGACTATAGTGATAGCAAGTCGATTCCAGATGACTATAGTGATAGAGTTTATTCCAGATGACTATAGTGATAGCAAGTCGATTCCAGATGACTATAGTGATAGCAAGTTGATTCCAGATGACTATAGTGATAGCAAGTTGATTCCAGATGACTATAGTGATAGAGTTTATTCCAGATGACAATAGTGATAGCAAGTTGATTCCAGATGACTATAGTGATAGAGTTTATTCCAGATGACTATAGTGATAGCAAGTCGATTCCAGATGACAATAGTGATAGCAAGTTGATTCCAGATGACTATAGTGATAGAGTTTATTCCAGATGACTATAGTGATAGCAAGTCGATTCCAGATGACAATAGTGATAGCAAGTTGATTCCAGATGACTATAGTGATAGCAAATTGATTCCAGATGACTATAGTGATAGCAAGTCGATTCCAGATGACTATAGTGATAGCAAGTTGATTCCAGATGACTATAGTGATAGCAAGTTGATTCCAGATGACTATAGTGATAGCAAGTCGATTCCAGATGACTATAGTGATAGCAAGCTTGATTCCAGATGACTATAGTGATAGCAAGTTGATTCCAGATGACTATAGTGATAGCAACTTGATTCCAGATGACTATAGTGATAGCAAGTTGATTCCAGATGACTACAGTGATAGCAAGTTGATTCCAGATGTCTATAGTGATAGCAAGTTGATTCCAGATGACTACAGTGATAGCAAGTTGATTCCAGATGTCTATAGTGATAGCAAGTTGATTCCAGATGTCTATAGTGATAGCAAGTTGATTCCAGATGTCTATAGTGATAGCAAGTTTATTCCAAATGTCTATAGTGATAGCAAGTTGATTCCAGATGTCTATAGTGATAGCAAGTTGATTCCAGATGACTATAGTGATAGCAAGTTGATTCCAGATGTCTATAGTGATAGCAAGTTGATTCCAGATGACTACAGTGATAGCAAGTTGATTCCAGATGACTATAGTGATAGCAAGTTGATTCCAGATGTCTATAGTGATAGCAAGTTGATTCCAAATGTCTATAGTGATAGCAAGTTTATTCCAAATGTCTATAGTGATAGCAAGTTGATTCCAGATGTCTATAGTGATAGCAAGTTGATTCCAGATGACTACAGTGATAGCAAGTTGATTCCAGATGTCTATAGTGATAGCAAGTTGATTCCAGATGACTACAGTGATAGCAAGTTGATTCCAGATGTCTATAGTGATAGCAAGTTTATTCCAAATGTCTATAGTGATAGCAAGTTGATTCCAGATGTCTATAGTGATAGCAAGTTGATTCCAGATGACTACAGTGATAGCAAGTTGATTCCAGATGTCTATAGTGATAGCAAGTTCATTCCAGATGACTACAGTGATAGCAAGTTGATTCCAGATGTCTATAGTGATAGCAAGTTGATTCCAGATGACTACAGTGATAGCAAGTTGATTCCAAATGTCTATAGTGATAGCAAGTTGATTCCAGATGTCTATAGTGATAGCAAGTTGATTCCAGATGACTACAGTGATAGCAAGTTGATTCCAAATGTCTATAGTGATAGCAAGTTGATTCTAGATGACTGTAGTGATAGCAAGTTGTTTCAGATAGTGGGTGATACTACAGAGACAGCATGTCTGTCTGGGTTGAGGTAGTTTTAGGAACAAAAGGTTGTTGGCAAACATATACGATCTGGGTTTGCTGGGAATATCTGAGGAATGCAGCAGTCTTACCAAATAAGTAGATATCTTGGTACGTCTCTATGGGTTGCATGTTTATTTGTGGCAGGACAGAACCGGAGAAGTCTCACTTTAAGGACGAGTGGGAGATTGCGTATGACAGACTCACATTGACAGAAATCATCGGCTGCGGCGCATTTGGTCAGGTGGTGAGAGGCACATTGCACCAAGCCAAGTCTGTAAAAAGGTCATCTTCTCGCACGTCACACACTGCAAAGGGACCTGCAACACAGGACTTAACAGTCGCCATCAAGGTTTTGCCAGGTAGGGGTAGTGTTTAGTTTCAGCTAAAAACATACCTTTACAACTTTGCTTAGTAACTCAGTAGGGCAGCAGCTGGAGAGTTGGACCTTTGACTAAAAGAAAACAGGTTCAAATCCTGTGCTCCAGTGTTGAACTTTGGGCAAGTCTGTTTTCTCTGCGTTGCTCCAGTTCACTCGGCTGTGTGAATGAGTACCTGGCTATAGACATTGAGGGATATTTGAGTACGAGTAGTGACGTCTACTAAATCAACATTTCTCTGGTTTCAATAACTTTGTCTGATGTCTTAAAGAAAAAGGGGAGCATTAGTTTCAATAAACTATATCATTGAATGTGTGAATGCTGTGTCTACACAACCTGGGTACTTAATATTATTAGGCATCCATTTGTAATCTTGATGGAGGTTTTGCAAGACATGGTTCTGTGATGGATTGGAAAGTGGATTTATATACAGTGTATATGGATACTAAAACATTGATAACATTATTATAAGTCTTTTAGTTCTGCACTGGGCAGGAAAGTGATGTTACATGATAACATTTGAATTACACATTTAAATGTTGCCCTCTTAAGTGAAAATGGATAAATGTGAGCTGCCCTCTGGTGGGATAAAACATTAAAATGTCAAGAGTATCGACACAAAGTAAAACATTTTACCCCGAATTCCTTCTTTACTAATGTAACATAATACACAGTTTGTAATGTATTAGGAGATCCAGTACACATACTGAATATGTAATATTTACGTTGATTAGTTTTCTGTATTTCTATGTAACATCACATTGCATATAGAGATGAGTTTCCGTTGACAAAACCAGAGGTGCCACACTATAAGCTCTAAGAATGTCATCAAACATGTTTAGAAATGTTCAAGGTAAATGAATTATTATACTCCTTGGCTAGCTATTATACCCCATCACTAGGTCTGTTGGCAATTTTAATAATTTATATAATAACATCATAACTTGGCAATGTTGGTAGAAATTAAATGGCCAGCAAGAACGACACGAAAATAAAAATAGTGTAATAGTGATACGAATTCCACTTTTTCAGATCAAACTCAGAAACTAATCATAAATAGACATAGAGTTTTATCAAGCAAATAAGTAAAATATATCCGTGTGGAAACAATTTTGGTTAATTAAAGGGTGAATAAGATATTATATGTATAATAAATAATAACATAAACCTGTGAAAGTTTGATATATAACATGTCCTCAGTTAATTGCTCCTGGTGCTTACTGATCCTATACTGAAAGACTATACTATTTGGTGCCACTGTGAGTTGGCTGACAGAGGAACTTATTGTTACCTGTACAGAGCACTCGGACGAGTCTCAGCACCGTGACTTCATCAAGGAGATCGAACTAATGAAGAGCATTGGCAGCCATCCAAACGTCGTCGGCATGATTGGCTGCTGCACATCTCCCTCTCAGCCAGTGTGCCTCATCGTCGAACATATGCCTGGTGGCGACCTCCTGCACTACCTCCGTCGACACCGCCATGTCAGTCAGAAGGTGGGGCGTGGTTATTCACCCCTCCACACATTGTTTACTCCACTGAACTCTTCACCATGATGAGTGCACTTTTGGACATGGACAATCCATCACTTTGCTTACCTGGAAAAGCTATCATTTTAAGAAAAAAATACTAAAACAGTTAATTATCGGTTATTACTGGTATTTTTAAGGTATAATGAATGTTGTGTGGCCCCACCTATTGGCGCATGCAGTTAGAGTAAATAATTTTGTAAAAAATATGATCAAATATGTTGTGCTGTTAATAGTTCTAAATTACAACAGAGATTATCCAAAAAAAGTTAATGGTAAAAGCCCATAAAATGTGGGCGTTTATGAAAGGGTCATCATGCGGCTTTCTTGCAACTTATAGCATCAATAATTTTTAAGTATGGCTCTAAAAAAAATTGGGATCATTTCACAAGGTGATTATGTGTCTTACATAACCTTTGTATACTTGTTGAAATAGTGCCATAGCAATAGTGTTACTGCCTTTTCTAGGGTTAAGAAGTTGTTTGTAATGTACAATTTCTCCAAGAGCAATGAACGTTTTCATAAAAGTACTCGTCAAGACATCAGTCAGTTATATTGTTCTACTGAGACTGGCCTAAGTACTAAACTTTCAGGGAATAATTTACTGCCATCTGGAAGAAACATCTATCATTTTGATTTGTTAGCAGTTTTACCAAAAAGGAACTGAAAAAAATGTGAATTGCAGGTGCCAGAGAAACATCTGTCATCCCATGATCTCTTCAGCTTCGCCAGACAAGTTGCTGTAGGAATGGTACGTTGACAGGGTTGTTACAAGTACTGTGCACTGTGCCACGCCCCAACGTGTACATTTCTGTCTGTCTGTGATGGTGCAGTCACTCAGTTGTCGGTAGACTACACAAGTCAGTGCAGTGTCGGTTGATTTATTCTTCTGTACAGTGCAATTGTATGACAGATTGTGTGTATGCACGTGTAGACTGTGTTGTGTGTATATCTGTACACGATGGCAGTTGCTGTGTAATTTTGCCAGAACTTACTTGTGGTTTTGTTATTCACGGATGTTTAGTGCCAATAAAACGTACACAAGTAAGTTGTAAATTGTTTTTAAATTAAGCATACATAGTCTCACTACTTAGTTTACATGTATTAGAACTACAACTGTACTAGAGTGAATATTAACAACTCTTCGTGATATATATTTTTGTTGTTTGTGAAGTTGTTTGTGGACCGTAGTGACGTACCAGTGTACTTTGGCTGCAGATTTAAATACAGTGTAAAAACTTTATCCGTTGTTGACAGCGCCACCGATGACACTACTGCACCAGGAATACCAGCACTTTGTCACAATACCAGCACATCATCACAATGCCAACTTTGTGACAAAGAGCGAACACTTTCATTGTAAATACATAAACTGTTTGTTCAAAGGCTTTGCAAGTCAACCATGGCGTCATTATCCATACGTAAACCCTTGGCACATTGTCTCCTGTTACAATGCCGCTATCTCCCTGATACCCTTATCTGCTTAAACCCCCCCCCCACACACACAAAGAACTGTAGAGGGAGCCTGTAAACGTAGTTTTGTGTTTGCTGTCTGTTTGCTAGGAATTCCTCTCACAGAAAGGATTCGTTCACCGCGACTTAGCATGCAGGAACATTCTCGTCAGCGACGCAAGTACGGTGAAGATCGGTGACTTCGGTCTCACCCGGTACATTTACGATGACAAGGTATATGTCACTCACAGGTCAGGCACCAAGCTGCCGCTCAAGTGGATGGCCATAGAGGCAATCATGGACCTGACATTCACCACAGCCAGTGACGTGTACGTTGACATCTCATTGACACCTTGCTCACTTTTGTGTCTCATGTGTCAGCTTGTGCACTCAGCAAACCCTTTTTTTGTTACAAAACTCGGTGAAACGATTAACATATTTCATTGGTTCAAATATTCTTATTCCAGCCGGTTTGACATGTCAAGATTTTATTTGGAAAAGTGGGTGTGTTTGTGATTTGAATAAACCGATGGTGTTTCCGTGAGTAAATCGTATAATTGTTTCTACAAATAATCATATAGGTTTTAGTAAATGTTAATAAATCAATGTTTTTCTGAGTGAAATGTTGAGTTTGGTTGTACAAGCAATCTCATCAATTTTTAACACTTCTCGTATAGATGGCCTTACATTTTACAAAGTGTAATGTGTGTCCATATTTTGATTAATTAGCAAACAATCCCCAGGTGGCGCCACTGCTTTTTTGTACCTACTGATTTGTGCGTTGCGGCAGAGTATAATATAAACTGCACATCAACCAAAAAGCAGAAACATTTTCATTCTTGGTGCTACATCTGTGTCTGGTCAAATGACCTGGTCATATGTAGAGATAAGACGACTGATGTGACTTATTTGACATGCTCCATTTTATTATTTTATGACGTTTTACACATACAATTTTCTGCAGTGTGATATATATCGTACATGAAATTATACTCTGTGTTTATTTACTGCTAGCTGCCCACACGATCGCTGGAGATCTGTCTTAAGTCACCTGTTTTACAATTACCTCAAAAACCTCCGTTTACCCCGTAAGTCGTTCATGCTGTAGCATTTTATTTTTGTATTTTGACATGTCTTTGCAGGTGGGCGTTTGGAGTGGTCCTGTTTGAGCTGACCACCCTCGGGGGTACGCCCTACCCCACCCTCTCCAACAGACACCTGCTGAAGGAGCTACAGGCCGGGTACAGGATGGAACAGCCCGAGAACTGTCCCCAGAGTCTGTGAGTACACGAGACACAGGTCATGCATGCATGCACGCACACATGCACACACACTCACCATACCACACACACACACGCACGCATACGCGAGCGTGCACACACACCACACACTCACACAAGATAAACTGGACATTGCAAGATGAGATTATGAGATATGTATTTCAGCCAAAATAAACAATGTATGGGTTATGATATGTGTAGCTATTTTGGACTCATAGAGCAATGAACCTGTATCACTTGAATACAACACCCTGTGGCTGGTCATAACAGTTGCCCTCTTAAATTGAATATTTGTGTTACAATGGATATTTGTTGTGTTTTATAAGAAGACTAGCACAAGGTTCACGGTATCTTTGAGAGGAATCTTTATTCACACTGTTAGGCGTCAAAAAAGCTTTCACTGAAATGTAGCATATTTTTACATTGATCAAGAGAGTTGATAAAACCATTGTTATGTTTAATAGGTCAGGTTTTGCAAAGCAAACATGTATCCATGCTGGTGAAATGGTGACCGGTGAATTATACCTCTGTGACAAAATGGAGACAGGTGATATTAATTTGAACAGAAAGTCGCAGTTCAGTTTTTTCCTCAAAAGATTGAATTTTTTTTTAATTTAGTGCTTCGAGTATTGTGTTTGTGAAAAAGCACGTTTTAATATTTATAGTTTTCTTTCTAAATATTGTTAGAAAACAATTGGGCTAGGGTCACATTTTGCTGAAGCGCCACCTGGTTAAAGCCTTGGGCAGTGACTATGACGCCATCTGGTGAATGGTGACTAAATCAAATTGTATGCAAGGAGTCATCCATTCTAGGGGCAGGGTTGTAGGCTGGTGGATAGGGCAGGGACTTCTAGGAATTATGTGACACAACTTTAGCTGTTTACAAATGTCTCCTTACGTGTTCAAAAGGTTTGATTTCTGTAAATATAACATTTGCCCCAACTAATCACTCTTACACATTATTAGTCTTTCAGAATAACAAATTACGCCAGTGTAAACGTGTTGCTAACATAGTAAACAGTAATTAAAATGTTGTTCAAGCTAAATTTAGCCGTTGAAAGTGTGTCCATTTGGTTGTTAGTACACGAGCGTGTACTGAACTATGATAACTGACCTACGTGTACCTGAAGCATTAGTTGGGTGAATTTCTTCAAAGTAACATTTTTTAATAAAAAAAACAAATCCTGTGCATTAGCATCCAACTTATTCATTACATTGTTACTACTCCGTGATAACTGCCTACCTGTGTGGTTGTACAGAATAGAATAGGACTTCAGACGACAAATGTGAGGTTGTCATGATAATTACACAGGCATCTCAGGGTTGTTTTCATCTTTCCGGAAATAAAGCCTAATTACAGGTGAACATTGGGGAATTAAATGAAGCCGCATGACGGGGTTTTTATCACGTGTAAAAAACCTGTCATCTCTAACAACCATGTTGCCAGTCATCACGATGTTTCCATTAGCATGCACTGAAGCACACATCTGGTGGCGCTGGGAGGTTTCTCGTGGTGACATCAAAGAGCGATGGCATTTCTGCATTTGAAAGGATGTTTTTGTGCAGCATTTACGAAGCTCTTCCTCAGCCACCCTGTAGCCATGAGCTGGAAATAATCTTAGAAGTGACTCACTGTGAAAGTGTTTAATTGGGCTATTATCACTGTCCGTTAGGGACAACTTAACAGGCAACATTGGAGCAGGGCACTTAATGGGTATTTAGTATATAAGCAGATAATGACGTTCACTCATGTCAGTGCTAAACTTCATTCCTGATTGCCCTTTCATCAACGCTTGATGTCACAATTGTCACTGACAAGAACATTCAGCAATGATGACTGCCTGTAAGTGTACACTTAGAGACAGGCATTAGCACATCATCATGATGACAGCTCTGCATCCAATACAAGGGGATTGGAGGTGCTGGGCCAATGATGGTTTCATCAACTCAGCAGCTAATTCTGCAATTACTCAAGCAATATGAGGAATGTGCTAGTGTTGCTAATAACAGTTACTTAAACTGTTCAATATGTTGTATCACTCCAATAAGAAATGTTGGCTTAGCAGAATGTATTCAGTGTGGTATTTAGGCACAGTTTAGATTGTCATATACAACCCCTTCCCCTGTTACATTTTAACTTGACAAACTAATGGGTAACTAAGTTTGCCCCCCTCCCCTGCACCCATTCGCTGCAGTCTCGGATACCCCCCAAACATGTTGAAATTTCGGTTTATTTTTGTGAAATGGTAGATTATCCAAACCAAGTTTGGGGTTGCGGTTAATTGTACTTGTTAGTACACGAGAACTGATTTTTCACTAAGCATTCATTGCAATTTGACTACCGGTAGTATGTAATTATTAAAGCACTTACACTTGTTTATTTTTTAAATATGAATATTTATAATAGCTTTGCGAGTACTTTGGGAGTATATTGCATGTAATTTATCAGTCCAAATGTCAAAAAATGTATTGGTGTCATTGTTTGCTGACTGGCTCAGATCAGTTGAACAAGAACAAGACCAACAATCATATCAACAAACTACGCTGACACCTGAATGTCAACATACTTTCAAAACTACTTATGCAAGTACTATCCGGGATGAAGTACCCATTACTCATATAAAGTACTTGAGAACTATACTCCAGTCCAAACCTGTGACCGTCTCATTTTTTGTAAGCAACAAGTCATTGAATCCATCTCCGAGGATGGAATATGTTGTGATGCATGAGAAGTGACGATGATTATCTGTCGGAAGTTGTGCCTGTCACTGTGACTGCCACTTCTCAGACTTGGGTCAGAAATCTGACATTTGCAATTTAACGCTAAACGCATACGCATCTGCACAACAAAGGTTAGCAGTGGAACTGATTGAACACTGGTTATCTGGTGCGTCGCACCAGTCAGCATGGTTGATGAGGCAAAATTATCCAAGTTGAGGGAAGATATCCAAGTCGGGGACAGATATTCGAGTTGGATACAGATATCCAAGTGGTGGACGGATATCCAGTGTGGGGAAAGATTTCCAGAGGGGTAATAAGATATATTGTTACAGTAAACTTTGCTCACTACACACATGTAAGTATGCACGTATGTATGCTTGTAAACACATACCTACATATAGTCGTGGCACTCAACAACACACACACACGCGCGCACGCGCATGCGCACCACACGCACACACACACACATGCACATGACAGGTACACGCGTGCACACATACACACACGCAAGCATGCATGGTCACATGTCTGCATAGAGAGACACCAACACACCACAAACACACAGATACACTCCAGTAATATTTAAGTTAGTTGTATATGTGTATCCAGTCAGATTATGGCAACCCTGTAGTAATTTGTGATGAACTTAACAAACTTATAAAAAAACACAAATCAATCTTCAACAATACAGATATCATTTCTCACAACTCATATTTTGTGTTTAGTCACCGCCAAGTTAAACTGCAGGTAACTACACCAAAACGGCACAGGTATATTTAAAGATATCTATCTGTGTGTGTGTGTGTTCAAAGAAATTGTATTGAGCTGCTGCGAGGTGTAATCTGTCATCAGAACGTTTAGTTGGTTTTCGTGTTTGTGTGTCATGTGAGGTGACTTGAGGGGACGGGTGACGATGTGTCAGTGATTGCCATTGTCCAGCCACACTGACTTGACGCTCCTGTCTTGGACAGTGAATCGCAAGACACTGATCGATCGATGTCCCATATGTCCAGCGCCCATCTTGATAACATTCACTATTATCATGCACCACTACAATGACGTATCGCACCTCGTCACCAACAGCAATCCCATTGTGGATGGCAGACGGGTCAACCGCGACAATCATTGCTGGCGATTCATGACGCTTGAGTGATAAATTCCGTATCAGTTTGATGGTTGTTTGATGTGTGGACCTATTGCTGTCGCATTGTTTTATCCCGCGATTGAAGTGTTAGACTTGTCTTAAACGGTTGCCGCCTGCAAAAAGTGGCGGGTATTGAATCGGTTGAGTGATAGAGATAAACGTTCATCGCTGCAGGAGAGAGTGAAGTGGACAGTGTGGTGGGCAGATGATCCAGATATGTTTGTTGTCGCGCCGCGAGGAGAGATCTGCTGAAATTTGTTGTGATTACACGGTCGAACGGCCGCCAAAGGACTGAATTTGAATGACGTTTCAGATGAGAGAGCTGCCGTTAAACGTGGCCAGAGCGGTGTGCTTGTGTGGGCGCACGGGAACAGGTGACGTGGATGCGTGTTCACGCAGTTGTACACACGTGTATGTGGTAGTTCATGCACACGTGTTTGTTTTCTCCCAAATGCGCATGTGTGTAGGTGTAACACAACACGTGTTCACTCTAACATGCCGGAGGGTCGAATGTCGGATAGTTTCGTGGAATATAAGTCTAGACGTTCCACGTGCGATGAAGCACGTAGGTCCCTAACAAGATCTGTTGACACATGTGACTTGCAGATTAGTCACTCACGAGGTGACATTTATTGCACGTGTAATAATTATCACAGCAATAGGTCAGATGTTTGACAAGACGTTCACAGCCGTTACCAGGGGTCCCGCGGAACACAATTCCCTGCCCAGCACTGTTTACCAGTGCAACAGGTACATTACACCTGTACTTTGGACCCCACATGAATGCTGGGTTTACATAAATAAATAAATAAGTTCAATCAATATATTTATCGTTTTCTATCACTCTAACCTTTTGCCTTTAAGACCTTGAGTTCTGCGAAATCATAATCCATTATCCCTCCTGGTCACCGTGTGTCGGCCAGGGCCAGGGGTGCAAAGTCACTATTATCCAGTGATGATCTCCTAAGGAATGTCTAGACTGGACCAGAAGAGACATGGTCAATGGCCATCCCACAGAGATCTCGCGGGGGTTATCTCAAAAGCGAACACGCTCGGGGCGCTGTTCCTTGGACCTGATGTGATTGTGCGTGTCGAACAGGTATCAGAGTCTTCCGGGGCGAAACATCGGACCCTCTGATCTAAACGTGTCGTGACAAACTGTCAGCGCGACTGCCTCGTAGCCGGGTCCTGTTCCAGCGCGGTGTCAACTGCCACTTTGTTGGGCGTGAAACACCAAACCTCCCCAGCTGGTCGCACTAGTTAATGGGCAGCACGACTGAGTCCACTTCTTGGAATCCCCACTTCAATACGTCCCACGCTTGGTGGTTCCTGTAGTTGCTGACAGTGTTGCTTCAGTACGTCCCACGTTTGGTGGTTCCTGTAGTTGCTGACAGTGTTGCTTCAGTACGTCCCACGTTTGGTGGTTCCTGTAGTTGCTGACAGTGTTGCTTCAATACATCCCACGTTTGGTGGTTCCTGTAGTTGCTGACAGTGTTGCTTCAGTACGTCCCACGTTTGGTGGTTCCCGTAGTTGCTGACAGTGTTGCTTCAGTACGTCCCACGTTTGGTGGTTCCCGTAGTTGCTGACAGTGTTGCTTCAGTACGTCCCACGTTTGGTGGTTCCCGTAGTTGCTGACAGTGTTGCTTCAGTACGTCCCACGTTTGGTGGTTCCCGTAGTTGCTGACAGTGTTGCTTCAGTACGTCCCACGTTTGGTGGTTCCCGTAGTTGCTGACAGTGTTGCTTCAGTACGTCCCACGTTTGGTGGTTCCCGTAGTTGCTGACAGTGTCGCTTCAATACGTCCCACGTTTGGTGGTTCCCGTAGTTGCTGACAGTGTGCTTCAGTACGTCCCACGTTTGGTGGTTCCCGTAGTTGCTGACAGTGTCGCTTCATCGTCCACGTTGTGGTTCCCTAGTTGCTGACTGTTGCTTCAGTCGTCCCACGTTTGGTGGTTCCCGTAGTTGCTGACAGTGTCGCTTCAGTACGTCCCACGTTTGGTGGTTCCCGTAGTTGCTGACAGTGTCGCTTCAGTACGTCCCACGTTTGGTGGTTCCCGTAGTTGCTGACAGTGTTGCTTCAGTACGTCCCACGTTTGGTGGTTCCCGTAGTTGCTGACAGTGTTGCTTCAGTACGTCCCACGTTTGGTGGTTCCCGTAGTTGCTGACAGTGTTGTTTAGTTGCACTGCTGCTCACTGTGTTCGTGTGTGCATACTCTTCTGTGATAAGGTTAATTAATTAGTCATCCCTTTTGGAGAAACGTTCCGAGAGATAACCAACCATCCCTAATGCAATTGCTGGTCCAAACAGAATCTGTCAATATCAGCTGGTTGTGTATCACTTTGTTTTGTCAAGTTGTCTATCATGTATATTTCTCATTTATTTTTATGTTTATTCTTATTATACTATATTTATAATTTGTTTATTTTTGGCTGCTTTCTGCATGCTTCATCACACTGATTGCCACCGGATGAACGTTGCCTTTATTTAGTAAGGCCATGACGCCATCTAGCAGGAGTCAGTCCCTCTGACGAAAGAGAATGAGAACAAAATGAATTTCCCATTAGATTTAACAAATTAACTCTAGGTGGCAAGTAGACAAGGAAGTTCCCTGACTTATTAAGATTCCAACGCATGTATCTACATTTATTGCACCCTTCTGAGGTACATGTCGATTTTATTTATTTTAAAATATATTCATGCGACTAGCAGAATGCATAAAAACAAACCACTAAGGCAGGGACACCTACACTTTGGCAACAATATCCTTCAAAATATATCTTTTTTTCTAAGGACACACCAGCTTTATATCCCATAGAATTATGATGAGCAATTGTTAAATAATTCTGTGTATTTGCCAAGGGTCCATCTGCCCCCCCATAACCCTACAGTCATTGTGTGCACGATTATCCCATTTACATGATATAATATGATTTATTATCCCCTGAAAACAGGTAATGAATTTGGGTCGTAAAACCTAAACAAGCGATTTTATTGGCGCAGTTTACCTCAGTTTGTCATCTGGGGGGAGTCTGTCGCGTATTTGCAATAAATAAACGACAGGAAAAGCCTGTCACTTGTGGAATTCAGATACTCGTGATGTAGAGATTTTGCAGCGGCCAATTTTCTCCAACATTGTCTGCATTGATTACACGATACATTGACAGATAGCTGCAGCTTCATTCATGGCAGCCTCGTTGATTTATGAGGGGCACAGAAAGCCACAATCTTATTCGCGTGTTTTTCAACGTCGTAATTTGTAACTTTTCACTCTATTAATGCAGTGATTTTCTGAAAGGCTTCTTGATGATTTCATCTCCTCTTCTTTGGGCCTGTCAATGAAAACTAGTTTTTGTGGTTTTGCTGTGCATGCTTGGCCATGGGGATCATAGGTTAGGGAAAATGTACACATTGTATGTACGTACGCGTGTTTGTGGTCTCTTTTAGCCATTGACAGTGTGTGAACAGTTGCATGCATTCCGTTAGTTTGTAACAAATGTCTAGTTGAATCTCGGTGTAGTCTGGCGTCCGTTCTTTGAACTTTACGTGCATGACCGTTTGCATTAGTCATAACGAGACGGTTTTGATTCCGGGTAAAGGTGGCTCTATGTCACATCGTGGAATGCCCGACCATTAGGTTGGCATTTAAAAAATAGCGAAAATGTGCACCCATGTCTTGGTTATATAAACGTGCGTTAACGTTCAACCGCGGGTCTGTGTCACAGGAGTAAGAAGTAAGCGGCAGTGGTGTGTGATGTGTTTTATTAAAGGACTTAGAGACCTGCCAAATTTAATGCATTAAGTGAATCTCATGCTCTTGCGCACAGCATTACACGAACACAAGGTGAAAGTAAATCACATAGTACAGTGCCGTATCTAAAAGATATCTTTGAGTTGTTACATTTGAACCCTGTTGTCTGGAAGTTGTGTTTTGGGTGTGGGGCTTCCGCATGAGTGGCTGGCTGTGGTGGGGGGGGGTAGGGGGTGGTGTGTCCGGAGGCCATTTGTGTGGGGACAATATGTGGAAGACCCAAAATTATAGCTCATGTAGTTATGTTACTAATGTGTAGTTTTGTTTACATTCCAAGTGTTTCTTGATACAGTAGTGTAATATGTATGCCGATCACATCTGTGTTGTGTATATCTGTTAGTGTGTTCCGGATGAACATTTGAAAAAAGTATATGTTTACTTGAGATTCTTGTTATCGGATGGGGTGGGGTGTGACCAGGGGTGTTGAGGTGGTCTGTGTGAAATGTGAGGGTATCAGACTGGTCACATGACACACCTGTGAGTGGGACGCAGGTAACACTCGCTAATGTAATCTATGCAAGCAATGCACGTAAACACATGGATATGTGTAAACACACGTACTCAGATTAAAAAATCACACACACCACACGTACACACACACGCACGCATCGCACGCACGCACGCACGCACACACACACACACACACACACATGTTATGTAAGACTGATTTACGTACACAATGTCCTGTCAGAGCAGGCATGGAAGAAAAGCTATATATTTATATTTGAGGCTCCGTCGTGTGATGCAATCTGTACTATGCAGCCTGTTCTATACTGTCTGTACTACGCAGCCTGCTCTGTACTGTCTGTACTACGCAGACTGGTCTGTACTGTTTGTACTACACAGACTGCTCTGTACTGTCTACTATGCAGCCTGTTCTGTACTGTCTGTACTATGCAGCCTGTTCTGTACTGTCTGTACTATGCAGCCTGCTTTGTACTATCTGTACTATGCAGCCTGCTTTGTACTGTCTGTACTACACAGCCTGTTCTGTACTGTCTGTACTATGCAGCCTGTTCTGTACTGTCTGTACTATGCAGCCTGCTTGTACTGCTGTACTATGCAGGCACTACCCTGCATTTTATCCTGTCTGTACTCTACTACGCAGTCTGCTCTGTACTGTCTGTACTATGCAGCCTGCCGTACTGCTGACTACGCAGCCTGCACTGTCTGTACTACGCAGCCCTGACTTCTGTTATGGTTGACTGTCTGTACTATGCAGTCTCTGTTTTCTGTAGCAGTGTCTGTACGCTACAGCAGCCTGCTCTGTACTGTCTGTACTATGCAGCCTGCTCTGTACTGTCTGTACTACGCAGCCTGCTCTGTACTGTCTGTACTACGCAGCTGCTCTGTACTGTCTGTACTATGCAGCCTGCTCTGTACTGTATGTACTACGCAGTCTGCTCTGTACTGTCTGTACTATGCAGCCTGCTTGTACTGTCTGTACTATGCAGCCTGCTTTGTACTGTCTGTACTATGCAGCCTGTTCTGTACTGTCTGTACTACGCATCTGCTCTGTACTGTCTGTACTACGCAGTCTGCTCTGTACTGTCTGTACTATGCAGCCTGCTCTGTACTGTCTGTACTACGCAGCCTGCTCTGTACTGTCTGTACTATGCAGCTCTGTTTCTGTACTAGGTCTTGTACTGTTGCAGCTCTGCTCTGTACTGTCTGTACTATGCAGCCTGCTCTGTACTGTCTGTACTACGCAGCCTGCTCTGTACTGTCTGTACTACACAGCCTGCTCTGTACTGTCTGTACTATGCAGCCTGCTCTGTACTGGCTGTACTACGCAGCCTGCTCTGTACTGTCTGTACTATGCATCTGCTCTGTACTGTCTGTACTACGCAGTCTGCTCTGTACTGTCTGTACTATGCAGTCTGCTCTGTACTGTCTGTACTATGCAGCCTGCTCTGTACTGTCTGTACTACGTAGCCTGCTCTGTACTGTCTGTACTACAGCCTGCTCTGTACTGTCTGTACTATGCAGTCTGCTCTGTACTGGCTGTACTACGCAGCCTGCTCTGTACTGTCTGTACTACGCAGTCTGCTCTGTACTGTCTGTACTACAGCTGCTCTGTACTGTCTGTACTATGCAGCCTGCTCTGTACTGTCTGTACTATGCAGCCTGCTCTGTACTGTCTGTACTACGCAGCCTGCTCTGTACTGTCTGTACTACAGCCTGCTCTGTACTGGCTGTACTATGCAGCCTGCTCTGTACTGTCTGTACTATGCAGCCTGCTCTGTACTGGCTGTACTACGCAGCCAGCTCTGTACTGTCTGTACTACACAGCCTGCTCTGTACTGTCTGTACTATGCAGCCTGCTCTGTACTGTTTGTACTACGCAGTCTGCTCTGTACTGTCTGTACTAAACAGCCTGCTCTGTACTGTCTGTACTATGCAGCCTGCTCTGTACTGTCTGTAATACGCAGCCTGCTCTGTACTCTGTACAGCAGCCTGCTCTGTACAGTCTGTACTAAGCAGTCTGCTCTGTACTCTCTGTACTATGCAGCCTGCTCTGTACAGTCTTTACTATGCAGCCTGCTCTGTACTGTCTGTACTACGCAGCCTGCTCTGTACTGTCTGTACTACGCAGCCTGCTCTGTACTCTGTACTACGCAGCCTGCTCTGTACTGTCTGTACTATGCAGCCTGCTCTGTACTGTCTGTACTACGCAGCCTGCCAGTGCAGCCACACTTAGCCAAAGTACAGTTTGGTTTTGCCTGTGCTCTGCAGAACAGTTCTTGTTTGCCACGAAGGTGTCTTGAACTAGACACTGACAAGTTAAACTGGTGCATGTGGCCCAGACAGTGGAGGAAGTGATCAACGCGGCAACACAATCATCACGAAGAAATGTAAACAGTTGTCAGGGTTGGGGGACAGATCATCTTGCGGTTCTTTGAACACGTGCTGTGTACGTCAAACAGACGCATTTGTAGCGCTTGCGTGATTGCAGTGTTTCGTGAAATGTGACACTTGTAGACAACTGTGTGGTGGTCCAATTTGTAAGTTACGCAGCTGTTTTCCAATGTCGAGACATTCCGTCCCACTCCCACAGCATTCTGGGAGCATAGCGGCCCACATAAATGTACTTTGTATAGGAAATGTTCTAGACGGAGCCCAGACTCTCTTTCTATTCTGCATGATGTCCCACCAGGTGGCGAACTGGCGAATGCATCAAACCAGTTCAACGTTATTGGCAACATTTAAAGAATTTAGCTCAGTGCTAATGCTACCAGCCAGATGGACTTACACAAGTGGTGTTATTGGACATTAATAGTAGTTAGCAGTTATTGAATATTAATATACTACTATATTGTGGAAAATGTAAATTTGAAACTTTATCAATTTCATACTTGAGTGTTCATGCTATGCAGTACACTGTCACTATTCGTTGCTTTTTGCCCCAGAAATTGACTTTGTTGTACAGCGTAGGTGTGATGGCACTAATGTGACCTGGGAGGTGGCGGCACATCAATGGTGACTGTCACATCAATGGTGACTGTGTCACATCAGTGGTGACTGTGTCACATCAATGGCGACTGTGTCACATCAATGGCGACTGTGTCACATCAATGGCGACTGTCACATCAATGGCGACTGTGTCACATCAATTGTGTCATGTCAATTGTGACTGTGTCACATCAATTGTGACTGTGTCACATCAATGGTGACTGTGTTACATCAATGGTGACTGTGTCACGTCAATGGTGACTGTGTCACATCAATGGTGACTGTGTCACGTCAATGGTGACTGTGTCACATCAATGGTGACTGTGTCACATCAATGGTGACTGTGTCATGAATGCAATGAAGGGATTTAAAAACAGCATCGTCAGATAGCAAACAATTTCTTTTTGACATATCCGATGTGTGTTTTGGATATGTGACGTACGAGAAACTATCTCACCTGTACAGTAACGTTGCATGTACTCAAGATGCTGGTGTGCTACATCAATGAAAGGCAATGAAAAGTCTTATATGTCAAACAGACATTTTTGCATAAAAGTTAACTATCATGTACAATGTTGAGCAATGGTCGTCAGGTGTGTGTTGTATTTCCATATTGGTCAGATTACCAGTATGGATGGGGAGTAATAAAACTTGTCATTTGGTCCTTCAACAACAGGTTTTGTCACAAACAGGTGTCTGTCTGCTAAGGTTGGTTTCACCATAATTGGTTCACCTCAATGACATCAGACCGAGTTATCTACCGATGTGAATGAAGTCATACCTGGCTTAAACTCCACCAGTCTGGCAAATGGGAAATCTGTATTTTGACAATTTTAATTAAACAGCTGTACTGAGTAATTGATACAGGCACACACCACTCCAAGGCAGCGAATTATCACCCATTAGTCTGTCCACAACTGTGACTTCTTTGTGCTGATTCGCTGATTAAACCCTGCGGAAGATGAGAAAAGCCAGTGCAGTGCGTCACCTGACAGCAACTACACTTCAAAAAACCTGATGCCCGCGGCGTTTGATTCCCACCCTGCTTGATTTCACCCTGTCGTAGAGTTGGCATGGAAGGAATTAGGGTACACTTGTTCCAGGCGTGATACGCTGCAGAAGAGCTCCCTGACACTGGTTAGTTCGTATTGCCAGATGTAACATAACATGAGCATAGCTGCAGGTTTCTACAGAATTATAAACTTTTGCACGACAGCTTAAGATCGAGGGACTTGACGAAGCTTTGAGTTTGAACACATTGTTTCGTCAATTTTATTTCATTTGTTTATAAACCTCATGTTTTGTTTATTGCCTGTCTTTTTATTTTTTAATTATTATTTTATAATTATGTGATATATATCGTATTGATTTTTGCGTGTAAATGTGAATAGCCCAACTCTGCATTTTGAGCTATTTGTGACAAATATCATTTGATTTGATCTGTGTGAATTACGTTTCCATATCCCACTGTTACCCGACAGCATATCCTGCTACTTTTTAGATTGTTATATCGATTTTCTGAGAAAATATATTTTTGTCGGCGTCTTATTTTCTGTCTATTTTTAGATTGGTGAATCATTTTCTGCAGAATTAGATAGTGATGCCATCTTGTTTACAACTATTTTAAGATTGTATGTTTGTTTTTTCTGTGGTGTCATGAGGTACTACCAATTTAACACTGATAAACAAATACAGAGTTGAACTGTTATGATTCAGAATTTAAGATGAATTTCTGGAATTACAAATTTGACTCCCAGCGTAGAGTTTCTCTGTTCTTAGAATAAATTATATAAAACAAGAACATAATGTTTGCATGCATCATTTTTTTAAACATACTGTTATTACTTTGAAATGCATACTGATATTTTGTATCCACTACTGAAATTACACTAATATTTTTAGCTTCTTCTTAAGTTTTACATAAACTCTGCAAATCACAAATCATCCTTGCCAAATAAAATAAATATATAGAATATATGGGATATCGACTTTGACGGGAAATCAGTTGTGACTGTTGAGACTTGGGAGTAAATTAGTGGTGACAGTAGCAATGACTGCAGCATAATTTAAGCATCATCATAGTCACTTCCGTCAATTCATACCAATGATACATGATAAAATCTTCAAACATGCATAAATCCACCTCGTTTAACTTTATAACACTCGTGTATGCTCCGTGTTCACTATTTACAAAAATGATGGTAACACAGCATCTGTATGAATGTGTTAAAAATAGATAAAGTATACAAAGGGAAAAATTAAATCACTTTGCCAACGAACTCTTCACAAATGCATCCCACCACAGCACTGGCCGATATGTCTTGGTGCATGTTACAAAGTATATTCAAATGCTCGGGCATCGTCATTGTATAGGTTCTGTGTTTTTGTGAAACGCCACAGGAAGGTTAACTATTTTGTGACATATCACTTTGGCACAGCAGCTGTCAGCAGATGTAGACTGCACAAGTAAGTAAGTTACTTTTATTTCACAATGCAACATGCACAAGAACAAGACTAAAGTATATATTAAATTGTCTAGTGTGTTGCATTGCATAGATGTCACTTGGCTAAAAGCCATCTTCCAGTGACGCCATCATCATTTAAGATAATCATCATCGCTATAGATATACACACATGTGTAGTTTTACAACAAAATACAACAAAACAATTGTCAAGATGAAATTAAACACTGTCAGACATCTCCAAGTCTGTACTACTAAACATGGGTATATAAAGTAAATAGTTTGTTTCTGTCGCTGGTGATTTATGACAACAATCCAAGAAAATTGAACGACTTAGAATATAAATGAGTATAATTATGAAAGACATGTAAGAAAGCATGGATGAATCCAAATCAAGATTTGACTTAATGTGAGCTACTTTTAGGAATAAAACTAAACACCATGGTAATTGCTCTCTATAGCCACTCTTTCTTTCTCTGAGTCTCAAGTCACTTCTAAGTAATCAAATAAGTTAATCGAACTGTCAGAACAAGCAGTGGTATTAATCCTCACCATTAACAATAATCTAGATGGCGCTATATACATACATAGGCACAGAAAGCAGTTTCCCTAAGTATAGAAATATAATGTCTATAAAATATAGACCATGCCCAGCAAACAACGACCCGTGATTTCACAAGTTCTGTAAGTGAATTCACGAGTTCAGCTGGCTCAATTCATGTGAATTCACCGGATTCTGTGAACAAATTTGGTGTGTCGACACATGTTTACCGTGAAATCATGAGTTTTTCACGTGAAAACACATGCCAGTGAAACCGTACCAGTTCTGACCGACTCGTGTCAAACTCGTTCAAAACTCGTGACAACAGGCAGAACACATGTATTCACGTGAATACATGAAAACATGTACTGGTGGAGGGTTCCAATTATGAACCAGTATGACACGTGCCAACTGGTTCAGAAATGGTTCCTTCTTTGCTGGGTGGTGTTAGAAACTTCTTTAACTAAATGATTGCAAGGATAGTTTGTCAATCAATAGAAGCAAGATTAAAGAGTACATGGTTATAGATAGTGGTGGATATTTGTTTATGAATAGTCTTCATGCATTAGTTGCTGCATGGCTGAATGCTTTCCAGAGATGTTGAAATGATGTTCAACTACCGGGGGATATCATGGGGGTAAATAGATCTGCCAGGGAGTAAAGGGTGAAATACTTTGAGAAGTCATAAGGTCTATAGTATGCCATGTAAGAAGTTACCTTTACGTTAATTAATTGAAGTTACCTTTATAAAGTGATTAATTGCTATTTGCAATTTGGTTGAATTTGTAAAAAGATAAATCAGGCTAACCAATATGAATCCATTACCCTGGGTACTTTCTGTTGTTTTAATTTCCATCTGATGGTCAGCCAACAATTAAAGGACCCATTCATCAGTCTAAGTCAAATCACCCTCTAAAGTCAAATCTCCCTCCAAATATAGGTCATGGAACAAGGCTAATTTCCCTCCAAATATAAGTAATTAAACAAGTCTAATCTCCCTCCAAAAATAGGTCATTAAACAAGACTAATCTGCCTCCAAATATAGGTCATTAAACAAGTCTAATTTCCCTCCAAATATAGGTCATTAAACAAGTCTAATCTCCCTCCAAATATAGGTCATTAAACGAGTCTAATCTCCCTGCAAATATAAGTAATTAAACAAGTCTAATCTCCCTCTAAATATAGGTAATTAAACAAGTCTAATCTCCCTCCAAATATAGGTCATTAAACAAGGCTAATCTCCCTCCAAATATAAGTAATTAAACAAGTCTAATCTCCCTCCAAATATAGGTCATTAAACAAGTCTAATCTCCCTCCAAATATAGGTCATTAAACAAGGCTAATCTCTCCAAATATAAGTAATTAAACAAGTCTAATCTCCCTCCAAATATAAGTAATTAAACAAGTCTAATCTCCCTCCAAATATAAGTAATTAAACAAGGCTAATCTCCCTCCAAATATAGGTCATTAAACAAGGCTAATCTAGGTCATAGAAGAAGGCTAATCTTCCTCCAAATAGAAGTCATAGAACAGTGATAATCTTCAACTATAGTTCATAGTAACAAGGTTTATCTCCCATAATGCATATGGACAGCTCTGGTAAAAAAAAACTGTGAATGTCTTGCCAGTGTCAAGAGCGACAACATTGTCTGTCATTCGGCTATTTCGGGAGTGTTCCTGGCTCCCTGCTGAAGGATCTTGTCCAGTTTCCCCATCCCTGCGGGAAGGCCAAGTGGGAAGATGAATGCTAAGGAGCACTTGAAGGATGAAAGAAATCACTGCAGCATGTAATTAAGGAGCAACTTTGGGATTCCCACATGTGCTCACTGACAGACCTGGCATCAGGACCCACTGGGGCCTGGCATGGCTTTACACGTGGTCCCTATATTTATCAGCTGCTGAGATATCCCAGGTGCCTGTCTGTCTGCCCCTGCCTCCCAATCTCGCAGGGATTTCCTTCTTCCTGTCTGGGTGAGCCAACGTGGGTCACTTCCCCAATTTTGGGATGGGCCTTCGTCTAGTGCAGTCGTGTCAGAAGGCCCATTGATCATGGCCGAAATAATATGAGATTTCACTGCTTTTTTGTGAAAATTTACAGGATTTGCACCAAGTGAGATAAATTACAAGAAATGGGTCTTCTGTAAGATTACTATACAACTGTGTAGCCAGCCTGTAGGTTACTGTGTGTTTGACTGAACTTTTCTGCATCAGTTCAAGGTGTAGGGGGTAACATTTTGTAGTGATAGCAGGCCCATTTTCAGTCATTATTTTGTTATTATTTAACCCTGGAACCCATGGAGGATGGGATCCCAGAGGTCTCACATTTCAAAAGGCTGCAGAATATGTTAGTGTTTTGTCTGTGTCATTGTAAAGATAATTATGTAATCATTGTAAAGATAATAATATAATCAGCAGATACCTCGTAGGATTTTTACTTTATTGTCATTTATGAATCACAAAAGCATAACCCTGCATTATAGCTGTTAGATTAGATCAATTACTGGCATTAAAATATCACAAAACATCTTAACAAATCTAGTATGGTGTGTGGTGTTTTTTCTCAATGTTGTGCTGAAGGATAATATAATAAATTGAGGTAAAATAAAATAAAAACATATTCCAACATTGCAATTATAATAATAATAAAAAATTATGAAATCATCTAAAATATTTCTGTTAATTGATAATTAGGTTGTACATATAATAACAACAGACTTTATCCTAACATAGGACGGCTGAGGGATGTGAGAAAATAGTCAAGACACTTAGGTAAATGTGCTGATTGATTGATGACTCAATTATATAAATATTAGTTAATTTCTAAATTGCTCCTCCCTTATGCTGGTTCATAATGTGATTGACCCAGCAAGAACAGCCCTCGACTGTTGATTTAAGTCCGACAGATGCTGGTCTTGAAGTTATCTCCTCTTCGTTGATGTGCTCTGGATATTTCCGTGTTATTCTTGACGTTTGATGGTCTCTGATGTGGTCAACTGTTTACCCCTTGTCTAAATACCTCCACAGAAAGCAGAGATTCCGTAAGTTATTGCACTGGCATTTTGAAGACTCCACAACTTGTGACATTAACAGCCGTGTTGACGGGGACATCACATGTTTTTATGAGGCTCCGATGTTGATTTTCACCTTCAAACCTCTCAACACCCCCTCCCCATCAGTACCCATTCACACCCACCCTTTCTAAATGCCATTATTCGCCGATGAATATTCATGTGGTTTTCAAGCACCCCTCTTCCACCACCCTGCCATCCCACCACACCCCTCTCCCACCGCCCCATCAGTCATTGGGAGGAAACAGTTGCCCTCACCAGTTTCCGCTTTCATTTCTACTTATCGATGTTTTCCTTCGCCTCGTGAAACACAATATTGTTTTGCGTCAATTACGCGACACTTCCGTGCCAGTCCGCGGCCCGACGCTTCCTCAAGTGATAGCCTCCCTGCTACCACATCCTATGTCGGTGTCGCTGCATCAGTTCTGTGGAGCGCAGCGGCTCAGGCGTCGTATGCTCGATCAAGAGAACCCTAGTTCGCATCCTGTGCTGCCGTGTCGAATCTTGAGCAAGTTTGTTCACCGTACATTGCTATATGTGATTGAATACCTGGCTGTAGACAGTGGTCTATATTTTTATACAAATAGTCTTTGTGCATTAATTGGTTGAATGCTTCCAAGAGAAGACAAGATGGTGTTTTATTGAGATCTGCCAAGGATAAAGTGTAGAGCAATCTAAGTCGTAGGGATTGGATATTGCACTGTATAACTATCGTTACTTAACACATTTTGTCTGCTCAACTAACGTTCATAAAAATGCTGCCAGTAAATGCTCCTGCCATTAAAACTATCAAAACTAAATACACATAGACTGTTCAAAGTAGTTGTGTACGCAAATTTATTTCACGTTATATCTTAAGAAAAAGGTCCAATCAAAATATGATGAATTTAAAAAGTAAATGATACTAACACATTCTTGTGGATTAATAACACAGATCTGATTAAAAAAATTGCTAAACTTATTAAATGGATTCAACAGTTTAGACACTTGTAGAGATTGCCACTGTGTTTGTAGAAATAAATAATTCACACTATTACACATTAATTCCAATAATAGATAGCATTTCTGAATAAATCATTCCCTACAGTTATTTGGTCCACCCCTGCCTGGGGGAGGTGGAGGGGTTGACAGGGAGAGTGCCCAGGAAGGGGACGGGGAGCAGGGAAAGAGGCATGAAGCAGGAGAAGGGCCTGTTGATGGACTGGGAGGGAGCACCATCAATCACCCAGTGTTGCTGCCTGATGGGGCCAGGCGGGAGGCAAAGCAAACATTATTTTAACCTTGCCACCACAACATCAGCTCCATTACCTCCTCCGCGGCTCCGCTCCAAAGGTCAGCAGCTGCAGCATCCTAGGTGGCAGCAGGGGTGGTTGACGGCTGCGACAGCTGGACACAGCTGGGCCCGTCCGTCTTATCTCTTTATTCTAACTAATAAAACATGCACATTACCATTACTGGCACAGGTTAAGACGGTAACTAGCGCTGATCTCTTTAATGATCTCTTTAATGGGGTATGTAGGACGCTGCGAGGAAGGGATGACAAAATGCACTTATAAGCGTAGCTGCTGCTGGGTTTAATTGCTGTAGACGGAGGAGAAATGTTAAATATTTACTGGTGATTTATTATGAAATGGTTGGGTGTTAATTTAAACAGGCGGCAAACTTCAGGGTACTCGTACATTCCAGAACTATGGATCGGTTGTGCAGGATTATCATAAAAATGTCTCTCGCAACAGTGTTAGCCCATCACAACTGATGTTGTTGATGTTATACATTGATATACATTGTTTCATTAGCGTTTTAAGTAGCACATTTTTATAATTGATTAAGCAGGTAACTAAGAGAGCAAAACAATAAACCAACTTTTGAGTAGATGTTGAAACATATGCAACAATTCAAACTGTCTTCAGGGCAGACATGTCATCAGTGTGTGACATGTCATCAGTGTGTGACATGTCATCAGTGTGTGACATGTCATCAGTGTGTGACAATTGTTATCAATGACATGTCATCAATGTCACCAAGGTCCATTCCTTCAATTCCATACAGAAACAGGGCATATCTTTCAACATTTGCTCTAAAGTTTGTTTATTTCTTGCCGCCCAGTGAAACCTCACAGCCATGAACAGTCTACATCACATAAGCTAAAAGGCTGCTGCTGCTGATGTTTTGCAAAAACGAGCCCAAACGAAAATGGGTAAAAAAATTAATTGCGGCAGCTGATTATAAGTTAACCTTGTGTATGACGTCACATGATGTCACCACGCGAAGCACGTGGCATGCTGACGCAAGCCATCGAGCCTCACTCACGTCATCGTGTATCCGATGCGTGTCCCCGGCTTCGGGAAAAGCTTTGTGCAATAATTCGCCGATTTACGACCGCTCTCGTCTGTTTGTTTTTCGCCTGATTTGTGTGTGAAGTTGCCACTGTTTCTAGCACCTCCTGCCCGCATCTGTGCAACGAAGCTGCTCACACGCTCATAAATCGGTTTAGGAATTTTGGGCGGGCATGGTAATGGAAGCGGAATATTGTATCTGTGGCCCTTTGCACCATAACTCAACGCTAAACCCTCTTACACTCAGTCGCCCTCCAGAAAGCTTACGCCACTGCAAAAATCAAGACCCTCGAGGCATATACAAAATGTTGGTATTCGATTTATGCAGTTGTCTGTGAGTGTTTAACTCGGTACTCGGTTTATGCGTGTATTTTCTGAGAACCGTTGATAGATTTATGACTGGTACATGATAAAAGCACTAGTCTATGAAACTGATCGACAGGTGTTAATCGTCTTCGTGTGCATTTTATTAGTCAATTTGTTAAGCTACACTGCGATGCAAATCATGAAATTCCAGCGGAAACATAACTGAGAAGAAAATATGTTGGAAAATAGTGAACATAGTAAGGTTTGGTAAAAGCAAAGTGCTTATGAAATATTAATCGAAACCACATCTGATATAATTATGCTATCCTGGACATGCAAATTGCATGCAACCAGGTATGCATGCAGGTATGCATGAATGCACGCATGCTTGCATACAAACACACTTGTCCAATATTAAAATGTTAAATTATAAACGCAGCTATTATATAAATGTGATAAGCATGTTAAATAATAGAATAAAAAGAAATACATACATTCACAATTACATATGCTACTCTATATCTAGACAACATCCATTCAGAGGCACTTAAATACCTTAGAGTAAGTGCCATAATTAATAAAATAAATGATAATAAGTGTGTTTAAAATATGATCTGCTATAATATATATATATATATATATATATATATATATGTATATATATATATATATAATGTATATAATTGTGTAAGTTAATTATGTAAATAAATATATAATTAAAAAAATTAAACATAAAATAATATTGTAAAGTAATTCATAACAAATTTCATATAAATCTAGGTGGCTATTCATCATAATAAGCTACATTGAAATACCTGTCTTTATACCATATTTATGGGGAGAGAAAACATTTGGTGACAATTTCGGCTGCAAGGTGGCGACACAAGGTGTGACAGGCAAATGTTGCACTCACCTGTCACTGTCGATGAAGCGTGACAGCCGTCTGGCAGAAGTCATGAATGTGTACTCAGCATTACACTGCACTATTGTGTAGTCTAACAACAACTAATTAACACCCCAGTGATTGGTGTGTGTTGTACACATTCACCCTTTCAAGCCAGTCCACAACTTGTTCTCAATGAACCTTGTGTCCAGTGTCACATCGCGAGCACAATGAAATATTTATGGCGCTAATGACAGTACACAAATGCACTGGTCGTGTGAACGGGTGTCATATTCAGCGTATATTATTTATTGATACGTCTTACGAGGTGGGTGGGTAGAGTGATTGCAAAACACACTGGGTCTGGTCCGGTCCGCAGAATTTGTTTGTGAAGCGTAATTGGGCTTGTAGCAACACTGCCCTGGTGTCAGTCATTCAGTGATTTTGTCGGATGTATCTCAGCTGGCTGGTTGCCAGTGGAAGTTGTAGTGGTCGTAACCACTATTTTCTTTCAATTAAATTATAAATGCCTACCTGCTTATAAGTTGCAATACATTTTCTATATGTTTCCATCATCTGAAACAACAATTTAAATTTCACAGGTTTTCATTTTGTTTCTAGTCAAGAATATGCTAGTTTGTTTTTTGGTTATTCAGAGGAGCTGCATGGGCTAATAACTAATTTAACATTTAGTTAAATTGCAACATCTTACAAGTGGGCTTTGGAAGTCCCTAATCAAATTGACTGCTTCACTTGTCAAATTGTGGGCACATTTCAACAAAATGCAAGTTTGTCAGTACAGTATTTTGCAATTTTATTGACAACAATCTATCTCTAAATAAAGAAACATCAGTGCAAAAAGTGGACCAGTATAAAGTATTTTATATATAAGGTCTTTTAGACTTTCATTACCTGTTTGATGACTTTATAAATATGTATTTTATTAGTCTATCTGTTATGTAAACATTTCACACACTGTATTGGGAATGTCTATGATCCAGGCTAAACAAATTAAAGAGGAGTTTTAAATTATATATATTGATCTCCCTTGTGTTTGTTCATACACGTTGCTGAAATTTATATACAATGCACATAAATTGTTTTGGCCTCCCCGAGATGTACACATTCCCGGCTACAGACAGGTCAGGTCAACTGAGTAGGAAACATATTCAGTCTGGTCGCTGCTTCAATTTCCTGTCAATTACCTTCCACAAGTCACCATGACAATGTTCGGAATATTTATAAATTATCAAGTTTCTCAATGCCCTACTCTATGCTACCCATTAAAATTAACGACACAAATTATTCAGCGCTGTTTCACAATAACAAGAGGGAATCAATTAAGGCAGATTCATGATTGCCGTTTCTTTATTACACGTGTGGGAAATATATCAAGATCATTATGTTTTATAGTACAATACAGCTGATGCTTTTGTCCATTCCTTTACTGAGTTGCTCAAGTGAATTATGGTATAATTGGTAGGTGGTGCTATAAGTGGCAGGTGAAGTTTTTATGTATTGGCAAATCCTTTTTTTCACAACATGTTTTCAATTACACACTTCGTCATGTCGCTATTTTTGAAGACTTGTTAATTTAAATAATAAACAAAATTTGTCATAAACAGAAAAGTTAACATTCAGACTTCTTGCGTGGGTTGTCAAGTTTTTGCTGTTTATTTTTTCTTAAACGTTGTCAGGACAAACGTTTACCAGACAGTAATATCACTGATAATTGGAGTATATTCCAGGAATCGGCCTGATTGTATTCACATTCATTCAGATTCAGATGTTTCTTGCCAAGATGTCAGATGTTTATAGCATTCAGAAATGCACATTGTATTTTTAGTGTTGTGATGCCAACAATTCAGGTATACATTACAAAATAAAATAGTTTTCCTCATTTGTCTCTCCGTCCTTCCCCCAAAACACAGAAAATATACAATCATTAGCGACATATAAATTCTTTGCCAGTCAGTCCTGGCCATGAGTATAATCCAGGAATCAATATGATGGCATCACCGATAACAGCTAATCTAAGTAGACTGTTATATTAAATGGCTTTCCATGGAACAGAAAATCTGAGTGACTATCTTCTTAGGATGTATCTTGGTAAATATTAATTACAGTAACATGTCTATGAATATTGGAACTAATAAGAGTTTTGTTGCACAGATGGCAGGAAAACTGACATAATCAGTGTTTGCCTTTTGTGGCTGGTGCAACTTGTTGAAACTTCAGTGAGAGCTTTGGTCCCAACAAAATGAGAGATAGAGTCTTGTGAAAACACTGCGTGAAGCGTACACCAGGCGTGAGTTTTTACACTGGTAGTGACTAGCGACTTGAGGTTGGAAGCAGGAAGCTGTTAGTTAGAGGTGTCTACTGTCCTAGATGTCATCCCTGTCAAAACATGGGACAATTTTTTTGAAGCAATTATTATAGCTTGTTGTAACCGCGCACACACTGTCACTGTTACACCACTAGACCAAAGCTCACAGTCTGAGGCTGCTGGGTGTAATTTGTATTTGGTTGAACAGACAGATAGCGGATAGGAAAAAAGTCTGATGGGTACACGGACTCGTAGCCAGACAGACACGCAGACACGCAGACACGCAGACACGCAGACAGACACACAGACAGACACACAGACACACAGACACACAGACACACAGACAGATCCACGCATGCATGCATGCACGCATGCACACACGCATACATGCATGCACACAAATGCATGCACACACACATACATAGTGTCACACACATGATTATGTTTATTGAGTTTAATACAGTGTGTATATATATATATATATATATATATATATATATATATATAATAAAAAACAACTTCTTTAGCACTAATATCCTTAGAAAATCTTATCTCATTAGCACAATAAAACCAAAGGATTAAGCATTCTCATTATCCTGTACAAATGACTTGTTGACCAAGAGATGGATTGCTAAGAAACTAATGTGGTGTATATGAAATTCAAATATAAATGCTATTATGATTTTGAAAATATGTCAACCGGTGCAAGGAAAAGGCAACAGTGATCAAATATATTCATAAGTTATTACAACAATTTTGTTGATGGTTTTACAGTAAGCATAATAAATATACACATGTATGTTTATTTTTTTATTTATGTTACTTAACAATTAAGCTGTATAACATTGATTTAAGGTACTCCTGTCGGCGGAGTGAATGTTAGCAAGAAAAATGTGTTCAGGTGTTAGTATCATTTTATTTATATATTTATTGTTACCCTATCTCAGTCCAATATGAGATGGTACTTCTTACTGTTTATTTTTATCTGAGCTTCTTCATTGAGTATTTCAATTTTTTCCCCACAGTTCTACAAGAATTATAATCTTACCTAATCTTACCTGTAATCTTACCTGTAATCGTACCTGTCCACCACAGCTCCCTGGTGCACCAATACACCTGTTGACATCTGGAATATTTATCGACTACGAGATTGATCAATCATGTTTTGTCTTGGTGCCTCTGAGCGTAGTTTCCAAGGATTCAGACCCCATAGAAACTTTCTTCTGCTTCCTCTCATTATTACTATTATTATTATTCAAAAAGAAACAAATTGTCGCTCTCTCAAAATATGTACATCTGAACATTTGCATAATTTAGCATCTTAAATATTTGCTGTGTATTATCAGTAGGCCCCGTATTATTGTCCGTATCTGTGATATCTACAGAAAAGTTTATTGTGTGAAATAATATATTGTACATGCTTATGAATAGGGCAAAAGTCCTGGATTTGACGTTGTTAAAATGAAGTTGTTTTACTATTACAGTGTACTTAAAATGTCTTCCCACGACTTGGCCCTTGCCCAACCCTTCCTGTCGATTACAGGCAGCACTCACGCAGCCTTCTACATGTCCCAAAATTTGTTCGCTTACCCCGAACCACATTCAAAGGGGAAATATTAGCTAAAAGAACACCCAGTGAGCCGGTGAAAAAGTACCCCGTCAGAAATTCTGATGGCACTTAAGTCGATACGAGTCCATATTTCCGGTGATCTTTATGGCAAAAACGTTGCGTTTAGGCACGGATGTGGTTTACACGTTCCAAGAAACAGGAGCAACCTCGTAATATTATTGGGTGCATGTCACATACTGTAGCTTATCCTGTTTCTAGATCCACTAAAACATGAGAAATAATCTGGAAGTATACATGATTTGTTATGATATTTGGTGTACCCCCTAAAGTGAGTTTAATACTTGATGTGTTGACATTCTTTTTTTACCACACAGCAGGGCTTTATGCAGGATAACATTATTGCCAGTCACACATGTTTTGGTGGACACGTGGATGTGAACTGTTAAGCCAGTTTACAAACTTTTAAATGTGTCTGATGGTCTGAAATGGACTACAAACACACGCGACACCATTTTCACTCACTTTCAAGGCATAACTAACAATATCCATGGTTTTGGAAGACCTTTTTTTGCTCCTTCATTTATTTACCTGTCCACAACCCGTCCACCATATTTCTACCCGTCCATATTAGTTTTTACCCATCCACATGACGGGTGGATGGGTCTCTACATAAAGCTATGCCGCACAGGAAAATGTTGATAGTTCTTTGAATAATTTGTGTGTTCGAAAAAACGGCCTCCCAATAAGCTGGATATATCATGGTCATGATTTAAAGTACCGGTAATATGGTCCAAATCAGAGTAGGCTGACTTTTTCACACGATGCTCCTTTCATGTAAAGTTATGGCAATTCAGTGTGAATCACCAACCATCTTATCACACATTTGATTCACCAATCATCTTAACACATTTAATTTTGCACAATTCTAATGCAGAATTATGGTTAAAATATCCCTGTTTTGCGAGGCAGTATTTGAGTGAATAGCTAGGAGGATTTTTTGATCCAATCTGCTTTCATTATTGCATAGGGTTTAGACACAACTGAGAAAAACCCTAGGTTCCTGACATAGCAATCATCTGTCAGATCCACCCAAAGCAGCGAAATGAAGAAAGCTGGTGAAAAAGCCATCCATCAGCACGTATATTTAAGACAATTACATGATCGATGGGGAAATAATTGTCTGAAAACGTACCTGACAATAATTTCATAGGGAGCATGTCTCATGTGTCGCGTTTCTTCCGAGTGCCAATCCACTTGACAGTAATTTGAAATGGATGATGATCAGGTTACCGTTAATTAAAAACAAGAAAGAGCAGTCGTTATGCCCAAAGAAGAAATTTATTGGCCACCGTGAACAGAACGGCATGAGGGTAATGGGGCACCGTGCTGTGGGCTGGCACCACCATTTGTTAGCGCATTGATCTTGGCACTTTTTGATGCTCTCGCTTGTAATAAACGCCCAGCAAGAACCCCACTGGGCCTTCATGTTCTCATGTGGAGTGCTTGTTTGTGTTTCGCTGACAGGGTTTCAACCCTACCCCACGGGGTACGTGTCTGACGGCCAGAGACAGGTGGTTCAGTGTGTACGTATGTGTGTGTGCGTGTGAGTGTATGTGTGTGTGCTCACTAGAGGGGGTGCCTGCAGGGTGATAGGTGGGGCGGGGTTTGTTAGTCGAAGGTGTTGCTGCGGTAGACGTTAGCGTGAGGCGAATGATTGGTGAATTCACATGTATCCTCCCAGGTGTTCCTGTCGCACTGTGCCAGTGAGGGGCAGTGATTGGTGGACGTGTTGGTGTTGGTTTATTCATGGCACGGGTGTGTTCTAGGGTGTGTTCTACGGGACGGGCGGGCGTGTGGGTTTGGGCAATCATCGAGGATACATTGCTTGTCCGAGTTTTAACACCTCAGATTTGTCTTCTTAAAGTGAGGCTGTTGATGCTGTTATATGGACACGGGTGGTGATTATTAACAGGAAGTTCATCTTTGCGGAGTGAGCTCTCCTGGAGGTGGCACCATCAGTCACACGGAATGTCAAACACTGTCGCAGTTACTCCTTCCCGCATCCACAGTATTGCCAGTACAGAGTGTTTACAATCAGAGTGTTTTATCTATAATTTGAACATGTTAGGGTCAAAATAGTAAAATTGCGAACATTGTGAATGAATCACATTATCCAGAGAATCTTAATGTCAAATTTGTGGCTTCAGTATGTTTAGGCTATATACAATTTTTAAATGTACTTCTTTTATGAGTGTCTACATCTGTTTTACAATTACTTCATTTGTCTGAAACAAGTTTTATTCCTGCCGTACGTTTACTAAATGCACTTTATCAGGCGTAATATCTTCAATCTACTAAACAACGTTATAGTTTCAGATGAAAACAAACAGCCTTTGTAAAAAATGTGTGGTTAGCCATTGGTGCTTGGGTGCGATAGGAAGCCTAGTGCATGGGATGGACAACATCCAGGACGGAAACCCGGGCTCCCTGATCCCCCCACAATACTGAATGGAATGCCAGTGGCTGTCTTGCGCCTGTGTACATGTGGCTATCAATGGCAGTGCAGCCGCTCCTATGTAATCTACAACAACATTTCCTTCCAGCATTGGACAGACAACATTTGTGATAGCATCGCCTCGCTAGTGAATGGAACAAGACATGGATACACCCTTATCGCCCTTCATCAATCAGTATCACAGACTCATGTTATTAATGATCATACACAGCGGGCAAATATTTTGCAGGCAGTTGTGCATGTGACAAGTAAATTAAACAGTATAAAACCGGCACACAAAGGCAACTCGAGGGAGGGGTAATATGGAAGCGCCCACACGTGAATCGCTCTCATTGATCAAGTTCACAAGCATAAAATGCGCCTGATCTAATCGCTGTGAAAATGTCGCTGTTCCCACTGTGGTTGTGATGTGCTAGTGGGAAGATTCACTGCATTGGGACAGGACGAGGCAATAGGTTCAATGGTTTATGACAATGAGTGTAGATCGTCTTTGAGGATAATGGAAAAACACTAGAGAGCTTGAAATGCACTCATGAAGGTGAGCGGGTCAAGTGCTAACAGGTGTTGCTGCTGGTAAGCTCCCCTGGGTGTTGTGAAAACTACAGCTACTGCTGCTGCTAATACCAGATAAACAAGCTTATCCCTGGGGCTGGCAGAAAGCGAATTCTCAAGGGGTGTTTGCCCTAGTCCGGTGACCAATAGATTAAACTTGTTCTTTGCTGTTTCTGCTGATGTATCTCAGTAGCTGTTATTGTTGGCTGTTAAAAGTGGGGCTGTTAGCAGGTATGTGATGTGATTTGTTTATAAATCAGTCCATGCTAATGTTAATTATGTAACAATGTCCTGCACATGATTTGGTGTATGTGTGACTCTTGTGCCAATGGTGAAAGTGCTGTAATGTCTTATTGGGCGTCTCTTGGAAGTTTCAAGTGTTCTGTGACTTTCTTTACACTTTATGCCCAATCAAAGTAAAGTGAATGTAAGTCTTAGTAAAAGTTTGATCCTCAAATAGCTTTCTATAAAATGTTTGAATGACCAATCTATACAGTTTTGTTGGCTAAAATGAATATATATTAGAAAAACAACTAATAGGTATAAAATTATGCATCATAAACGCTCGTTTACAAACTGTAATAATACAAAGATGAAAGTTATTGGTGACATAAATATGTATTGATTTTACAAAACGTCTTAACAATCAGGGAACAAGGACGGAACAAACTTAGCCTCCATGTGAAAGGAACAACTTCACCTTACCTATGCACCTGTGTTGTGTATGTGAAGTTATGCTGCGTTACTTGGCTGATGTCAGACAACAAAATAGTTGTGTTCCATTCCTAGGATACCAGTCGGCTGAGTTATGTTGTTGACCTTCCAACTCCCCCCTCGGTTGATTTACCCCATCACGTAACACCCTCATTCATGTTCACATGATTAACTCATGCAAATAGTTTAAGTAATTTGCACAGACTGTTTATAATAAAAGTGTGAACATTATGTTTGGAGTCATTAAAGAGCCTGATTGGTCATTGTATTCGGCAACATGCAAAAATGCGAAATGCCTCATGCTACTTCACCACATTTGCTGATTTTTTTGGACAGTGTAGAATTTATTTTAGTTGTTTTTGAGTACATCTACACTAACTAAAAGTAGCTAACCTATAGTGTTTGTGTTTTTTGCAGAATTTGTCTGAATAAGACAACTGTAATTGGTTTGTACAACGTGTATTATGATAAGTTTTCCTTTTGACGAAAGTTAGTTGAAAAGAACAACAGGAGTGGCAGGTCAGGATCACTTAGCAGAAAACTAGAAATCACTAAGAAAATGTTTAACATATACGTCACTCTTCGCTTTCCCGTGGTGCGTAAGCTTGCTTAGAAAACATTACGAATAAATGCTCTTTCATATGGGCATTTAAAATGTAAATTTAGTCATTACTTTGTAGGTGGATACCACTTCTAGATGCAATTTCCATTTCCCCATTGGTGCAAAAAATACCCTGGATAACCTCGTACACAGGGGTAATGTATGACGGTATCGTCACCAGAGATATATATCTTACTTAGGAACAAACTGGCTCAGTTTGTCAGACACTGACCCACTGGGGCGGCTTTGAGGACAGGAGTTGAGATCTATCTCTTCAAAATGCCATACACCGATTCTTTGTACACTTGTAAAGTTATATCTATAAAGCTTTGCTGTAGACCACTTTATGCACTATCACAGCACTGTAGCAGGCTTGTTATTATTACTAACTACTGTTATTATTATTCCATCTTATGGCCGGGCTAGTTGAGACATCAGGACAGATACCGGCGGGGAAAATAACACGTTGTTGGGATCAGATATTACACTATCTGGAGAAACAACATTCTGATTGTGTGACAATTCAATGTTTGCCACAGTGTAGCATTCACATGTGCTCAGTGGCGTCTCGTAAGGGTCACCAAGGGTCACGGTGCTTCAAATTAATCAACACTTTCTTAGTTCCTCTTAGTTCCAGCCCTCTCTGTGCTGACTGTCACAGAGTGAAAACAACGGTCCTCCTCCATCATTTCCCGTCTGCAGCCTACTTAGTAGCTCAGCCCAAACTTTGATGTAATTGTTTTAATAATTTTTTCCACAGTTTTCCATTAGGTTGGGTCGTTCGTGTTTTCGTTTTCCTTAAGGTGTACATATTAGTACAATTTTGGGGATGTTGTCTTGTTTTTCTTTGGACATGGGACATGTGCCTCTGCCTTTTTATGGCAAGTTGTTGTTAGTGTTGTTTTCTCTGGTGACTAGTTAAGTTACAGTTGCCCGTTTAATACGTTTTATAGCAAGATAGTCTCATTATGTTTTGACGGCATTTGTGTGGTGACAAAACACCATTTCCTGGTCCAGTGTTTTTTGGCCAGTGTTTTTTAGCCAGTGTCACAAACAGAGTTCACCGGCGCTTGTGTGAAGTGATGCCCCAATTGACAGGAACTGCTGATTCCTTTCAAGTTCTGTTTTCATACGCCACCTTTATTACTCACATAAACTTCTCCTCTACTTCAATGACCCATGCTGCCCTGTGTATAACCCTCGAATGCCCCCAGCGATGTCGGATAGATAAACGTCAGTGTGCCTATTGTGTGGAGATATACACCTAATGCTTCCTGCTTCACACATTTCTACAAACGTTCACCAGACGCATCGTAGCCTGGGTTGCTCTACCTTCTGTCAGGCATTCGCCCAGGCGACCTGTCGCTGGGCATTATGTGTGCAATAATTGATAATAGTCGTGAAACATGAGTCTTCCTTTGAAAGGACACCTCAATGGGCAGCTTGTTCTAAGCATGTTCTATGGATATTTAATCAACGAATCTTTGTTATTGTCACTTCGAATGAATCACGGGAAAATCTGCCTGAACTAGGGGTGATCTCAGTGTGAATGGTTTTGTCAAGTCTGCCTGAACTCAAGTCGCTCTCAGTGTGAATGAATCTGTACAATTTGTTTGAAGTAGGGGTGGTTTCTATGTGAATGTTTTCTAAAATCGTGGCAAATAGAGCCACTCTGTTGATGTGCAGACAACGGAGAAAGTTGTTGTTTGATGTACGATGAATAATGTGTCTAGTGTATTACCTTTATTTGCTATTGACTCTTACAAAACTGAGTTTTGACACCAGACTGGTTCACTGTAAAATGTGTGTTGTGCGTTATGATTTATGAGTGGTGTATTCATGGGAAAACAAAAGCCATCTTTTTGAGCCTGTGTATCTAAAGGAGTTAATAAAAAGTATCCATTAGCAACTACAATCAAGAATTGTTGTTATTATGTAGACTACTTAAATGACTACAAAAACACCGTACTTTAAGTTACTCATAGTTTTACACAGCTTAATTTATTGTTACACCTGGAAAAAAAATTTGTATAAGTACTTATTTTAGTAGGATATTTGATTTATTTTTACATTTAAACCCACATATTTAATCTACACAGCACTGTTATCTTAATGTATGTTTTATTTTAAAGTTTGTTTTATATTTACTATTTGGACTCTGGAATAATGCTTCCAATTAGTGTTAGATATATTCAACTATTACACAATTCTGCTATCATTTAAATGTGTACTTTTATAAGCTTGCTTATCCACACTGGGTGCCTGGTGTAGCCACACAGCTGTTGACAAGTAGAATATTTATCAAACCCTCTTTCTTGATGCGTATGAGAGTGACTTTGAAGGATTTATGTACAACTGAAGTTACATTATGTATTAATCTTAAGTAAAACACTACAAAGTCATATGTTAATGATAACGGCACAATGTGAATTAAATGTAATTATTATTGTTATTATTTTAATATTATTAGCAGTTTGCTAAATCATCTTGTTGACAACACATAATTTCAGTTGCATAGAGAGCGTCATTGTGTTAGAAAGCCTCATGTCACTGAACATGTTTGTAATTTTAACCATACTGAGTTGGTTTTTCAGCAGCTGACTTTTATTCTTGTGTTTCCTATGGTGGGGGATTTGTTTCCTGTAGTAACTTAAACCTTTTCATACAGTGGGGGAGCCATACTAGGCAGGACATACAGTGGAGGAGACATACTAGGCAGGACATACAGTGGAGGAGACATTAGGCAGGCCATACAGTGGAGGAGACATACTAGACAGGACATACAGTGGAGGAGACATACTAGGCAGGACATACAGTGGAGGAGACATACTAGGCAGGCCATACAGTGGAGGAGACATACTAGACAGGACATACAGTGGAGGAGACATACTAGGCAGGACATACAGTGGAGGAGACATACTAGACAGGACATACAGTGGAGGAGACATACTAGACAGGACATACAGTGGAGGAGACATACTAGGCAGGACATACAATGGAGGAGACATACTAGCAGGACATACAGTGGAGGAGCATACTGGGCAGGACATACAGTGGAGGAGACATACTAGACAGGACATACAGTGGAGGATACATACTAGCAGGACATACAGTGGAGAACATACTAGGCGGACAACAGTGGAGGAGACATACTAGGCAGGACTCCGTGGAGGAGACAACTAGACAGGACATACAGTGGAGGAGACATACTAGACAGGACATACAGTGGAGGAGACATACTAGGCAGGACATAAGTGAGGAACATACTAGGCAGGACATACAGTGGAGGAACATACTAGGCAGGACATACAGTGGGGGAGACATACTGGGCAGGACATACAATGGAGGAACATACTAGCAGGACATACAGTGGAGGGACCTCTAGGCAGGACATACAGTGGAGGAGACATACTAGGCAGGACATACAGTGGAGGAGACATACTGGGCAGGACATACAGTGGAGGAGACATACTAGGCAGGACATACAGTGGAGGAGACATACTAGACAGGACATACAGTGGAGGAGACATACTAGGCAGGACATACAGTGGAGGAGACATACTAGACAGGACATACAGTGGAGGAGACATACTAGGCAGGACATACAGTGGAGGAGACATACTAGACAGGACATACAGTGGAGGAGACATACTGGGCAGGACATACAGTGGAGGAGACATACTAGACAGGACATACAGTGGGGGAAGACATCCCAGACAGGACATACAGTGGAGGAGACATACTAGGCAGGACATACAGTGGAGGAGACATACTAGGCAGGACATACAGTGGAGGAGACATACTAGGCAGGACATACAGTGGGGGAAGACATCCCAGACAGGACATACAGTGGAGGAGACATACTAGGCAGGACATACAGTGGAGGAGACATACTGGGCAGGACATACAGTGGAGGAGACATACTAGACAGGACATACAGTGGAGGAGACATACTAGGCAGGACATACAGTGGAGGAGACATACTAGGCAGGACATACAGTGGGGGAAGACATCCCAGACAGGACATACAGTGGAGGAGACATACTGGGCAGGACATACAGTGGAGGAGACATACTAGACAGGACATACAGTGGAGGAGACATACTGGGCAGGACATACAGTGGAGGAGACATACTAGGCAGGACATACAGTGGAGGAGACATACTAGGCAGGACATACAGTGGAGGAGACATACTAGGCAGGACATACAGTGGAGGAGACATACTAGGCAGGACATACAGTGGAGGAGACATACTAGGCAGGACATACAGTGGAGGAGACATACTAGGCAGGACATACAGTGGAGGAGACATACTGGGACAGGACATACAGTGGAGGAGACATACTAGACAGGACATACAGTGGAGGAGACATACTAGGCAGGACATACAGTGGAGGAGACATACTAGCCAGGACATACAGTGGAGGAGACATACTAGGCAGGACATACAGTGGAGGAGACATACTAGGCAGGACATACAGTGGAGGAGACATACTAGGCAGGACATACAGTGGAGGAGACATACTAGGCAGGACATACAGTGGAGAAGACATACCAGACAGGACATACAGTGGAGGAGACATACTAGGCAGGACATACAGTGGAGGAGACATACTAGGCAGGACATACAGTGGAGGAGACATACTAGGCAGGACATACAGTGGAGGAAGACATCCCGGGCAGGACATACAGTGGAGGAGACATACTAGGCAGGACATACAGTGGAGAAGACATACCAGACAGGACATACAGTGGAGGAGACATACTAGGCAGGACATACAGTGGAGGAGACATACTAGACAGGACATACAGTGGAGGAGACATACTAGACAGGACATACAGTGGAGGAGACATACTAGGCAGGACATACAGTGGAGGAGACATACTAGGCAGGACATACAGTGGAGGAGACATACTAGACAGGACATACAGTGGAGGAGACATACTAGGCAGGACATACAATGGAGGAGACATACTAGGCAGGACATACAGTGGAGGAGACATACTAGACAGGACATACAGTGGAGGAGACATACTAGACAGGACATACAGTGGAGGAGACATACTAGACAGGACATACAGTGGAGGAGACATGCTAGACAGGACATACAATGGAGGAGACATACTAGGCAGGCCATACAGTGGAGGAGACATACTAGACAGGACATACAGTGGAGGAGACATACTAGGCAGGCCATACAGTGGAGGAGACATACTAGACAGGACATACAGTGGAGGAGACATACTAGGCAGGACATACAGTGGAGGAGACATACTAGACAGGACATACAGTGGAGAAGACATACTAGAGCAGGACATACAGTGGAGGAGACATACTAGACAGGACATGTGGAGGAGACATACTAGGCAGGACATACAGTGGAGGAGACATACTAGACAGGACATACAGTGGAGAAGACATACTAGGCAGGACATACAGTGGAGGAGACATACTAGGCAGGACATACAGTGGAGAAGACATACCAGACAGGACATACAGTGGAGGAGACATACTAGGCAGGACATACAGTGGAGGAGACATACTAGACAGGACATACAGTGGAGGAGACATACTAGGCAGGACATACAGTGGAGGAGACATACTAGACAGGACATACAGTGGAGGAGACATACTAGGCAGGACATACAGTGGAGGAGACATACTAGGCAGGACATACAGTGGAGGAGACATACTAGGCAGGACATACAGTGGAGGAGACATACTAGGCAGGACATACAGTGGAGGAGACATACTAGGCAGGACATACAGTGGAGGAGACATACTAGACAGGACATACAGTGGAGGAGACATACTAGGCAGGACATACAGTGGAGGAGACATACTAGGCAGGACATACAGTGGAGGAGACATACTAGACAGGACATACAGTGGAGGAGACATACTAGGCAGGACATACAGTGGAGGAGACATACTAGGCAGGACATACAGTGGAGGAGACATACTAGGCAGGACATACAGTGGAGGAGACATACTAGACAGGACATACAGTGGAGGAGACATACTAGGCAGGACATACAGTGGAGGAGACATACTAGGCAGGACATACAGTGGAGGAGACATACTAGGCAGGACATACAGTGGAGGAGACATACTAGACAGGACATACAGTGGAGGAGACATACTAGGCAGGACATACAGTGGAGGAGACATACTAGGCAGGACATACAGTGGAGGAGACATACTAGGCAGGACATACAGTGGAGGAGACATACTAGGCAGGACATACAGTGGAGGAGACATCCCTAGACAGGACATACAGTGGAGGAGACATACTAGGCAGGACATACAGTGGAGGAGACATCCCTAGGCAGGACATACAGTGGAGGAGACATACTAGGCAGGACATACAGTGGAGGAGACATACTAGGCAGGACATACAGTGGAGGAGACATACTAGACAGGACATACAGTGGAGGAGACATACTAGGCAGGACATACAGTGGAGGAGACATACTAGACAGGACATACAGTGGAGGAGACATACTAGGCAGGACATACAGTGGAGGAGACATACTAGACAGGACATACAGTGGAGGAGACATACTAGACAGGACATACAGTGGAGGAGACATACTAGGCAGGACATACAGTGGAGGAGACATTGACATACATGGAGAGACATACTGACAGGACATACAGTGGAGGAGACATACTAGACAGGACATACAGTGGAGGAGACATACTAGACAGGACATACAGTGGAGGAGACATACTAGGCAGGACATACAGTGGAGGAGACATACTAGGCAGGACATACAGTGGAGGAGACATACTAGGCAGGACATACAGTGGAGGAGACATACTAGACAGGACATACAGTGGAGGAGACATACTAGACAGGACATACAGTGGAGGAGACATACTAGGCAGGACATACAGTGGAGGAGACATACTAGACAGGACATACAGTGGAGGAGACATACTAGGCAGGACATACAGTGGAGGAGACATACTAGGCAGGACATACAGTGGAGGAGACATACTAGACAGGACATACAGTGGAGGAGACATACTAGGCAGGACATACAGTGGAGGAGACATACTAGACAGGACATACAGTGGAGGAGACATACTAGACAGGACATACAGTGGAGGAGACATACTAGGCAGGACATACAGTGGAGGAGACATACTAGGCAGGACATACAGTGGAGGAGACATACTAGACAGGACATACAGTGGAGGAGACATACTAGGCAGGACATACAGTGGAGGAGACATACTAGACAGGACATACAGTGGAGGAGACATACTAGACAGGACATACAGTGGAGGAGACATACTAGACAGGACATACAGTGGAGGAGACATACTAGACAGGACATACAGTGGAGGAGACATACTAGACAGGACATACAGTGGAGGAGACATACTAGGCAGGACATACAGTGGAGGAGACATACTAGACAGGACATACAGTGGAGGAGACATACTAGACAGGACATACAGTGGAGGAGACATACTAGACAGGACATACAGTGGAGGAGACATACTAGGCAGGACATACAGTGGAGGAGACATACTAGGCAGGACATACAGTGGAGGAGACATACTAGGCAGGACATACAGTGGAGGAGACATACTAGGCAGGACATACAGTGGAGGAGACATACTAGGCAGGACATACAGTGGAGGAGACATCCCTAGGCAGGACATACAGTGGAGGAGACATCCCTAGGCAGGACATACAGTGGAGGAGACATACTAGGCAGGACATACAGTGGAGGAGACATACTAGGCAGGACATACAGTGGAGGAGACATACTAGGCAGGACATACAGTGGAGGAGACATACTAGACAGGACATACAGTGGAGGAGACATACTAGACAGGACATACAGTGGAGGAGACATACTAGACAGGACATACAGTGGAGGAGACATACTAGGACAGGGACATACAGTGAAGGGAGACATACTAGACAGGACATACAGTGGAGGAGACATACTAGACAGGACATACAGTGGAGGAGACATACTAGGCAGGACATACAGTGGAGGAGACATACTAGACAGGACATACAGTGGAGGAGACATACTAGGCAGGACATACAGTGGAGGAGACATACTAGACAGGACATACAGTGGAGGAGACATACTAGACAGGACATACAGTGGAGGAGACATACTAGGCAGGACATACAGTGGAGGAGACATACTAGGCAGGACATACAGTGGAGGAGACATACTAGACAGGACATACAGTGGAGGAGACATACTAGGCAGGACATACAGTGGAGGAGACATACTAGGCAGGACATACAGTGGAGGAGACATACTAGGCAGGACATACAGTGGAGGAGACATACTAGGCAGGACATACAGTGGAGGAGACATACTAGGCAGGACATACAGTGGAGGAGACATACTAGGCAGGACATACAGTGGAGGAGACATACTAGACAGGACATACAGTGGAGGAGACATACTAGGCAGGACATACAGTGGAGGAGACATACTAGGCAGGACATACAGTGGAGGAGACATACTGGGCAGGACATACAGTGGAGGAGACATACTAGGCAGGACATACAGTGGAGGAGACATACGGGCAGGACATACAGTGGAGGAGACATACTAGGCAGGACATACAGTGGAGGAGACATACTGGGCAGGACATACAGTGGAGGAGACATACTAGGCAGGACATACAGTGGAGGAGACATACTAGGCAGGACATACAGTGGAGGAGACATACTGGGCAGGACATACAGTGGAGGAGACATACAGGCAGGACATACAGGGGAAAGGAGACATACTAGACAGGACATACAGTGGAGGAGACATACAGGCAGGACATACAGTGGAGGAGACATACTAGCAGGACATACAGTGGAGGAGACATACTGGGCAGGAAAAAGTGGAGGAGACATACTAGGCAGGACATACAGTGGAGGAGACATACTAGGCAGGACATACAGTGGAGGAGACATACTAGGCAGGACATACAGTGGAGGAGACATACTAGGCAGGACATACAGTGGAGGAGACATACTAGGCAGGACATACAGTGGAGGAGACATACTAGGCAGGACATACAGTGGAGGAGACATACTAGGCAGGACATACAGTGGAGGAGACATACTAGACAGGACATACAGTGGAGGAGACATACTAGGCAGGACATACAGTGGAGGAGACATACTAGGCAGGACATACAGTGGAGGAGACATACTAGGCAGGACATACAGTGGAGGAGACATACTAGACAGGACATACAGTGGAGGAGACATACTAGGCAGGACATACAGTGGAGGAGACATACTAGGCAGGACATACAGTGGAGGAGACATACTAGGCAGGACATACAGTGGAGGAGACATACTAGACAGGACATACAGTGGAGGAGACATACTAGGCAGGACATACAGTGGAGGAGACATACTAGGCAGGACATACAGTGGAGGAGACATACTAGACAGGACATACAGTGGAGGAGACATACTAGGCAGGACATACAGTGGAGGAGACATACTAGGCAGGACATACAGTGGAGGAGACATACTAGGCAGGACATACAGTGGAGGAGACATACTAGGCAGGACATACAGTGGAGGAGACATACTAGACAGGACATACAGTGGAGGAGACATACTAGACAGGACATACAGTGGAGGAGACATACTAGACAGGACATACAGTGGAGGAGACATACTAGACAGGACATACAGTGGAGGAGACATACTAGACAGGACATACAGTGGAGGAGACATACTAGACAGGACATACAGTGGAGGAGACATACTAGACAGGACATACAGTGGAGGAGACATACTAGGCAGGACATACAGTGGAGGAGACATACTAGACAGGACATACAGTGGAGGAGACATACTAGACAGGACATACAGTGGAGGAGACATACTAGACAGGACATACAGTGGAGGAGACATACTAGACAGGACATACAGTGGAGGAGACATACTAGGCAGGACATACAGTGGAGGAGACATACTAGACAGGACATACAGTGGAGGAGACATACTAGGCAGGACATACAGTGGAGGAGACAGACTAGGCAGGGCAGGGTATACAGTGAGAGACTGTGCTAGGCCATAGGCAGACTTAGTGGGCCTGTGATAAGGCAGGGAAGGGAGACTGATGTGGCTAATTGCCCCCTGACTGCTGCTCCCACTGGCTGCTCCCCACATCAGCCTCCTCTGGGGAAGACTTGAGATTTGCCAGACCTGCCTTGTATACACACTTCCCCCTACATTGGGGATCTTATTGGCAGGGCCTGCTGACAGCCCTAGCCCCTGTGGCAGCCATTATTGGGCCATTCATTAGTGGTCCACCCTTCATGTGTTGTCTTCTGTCTCCCTGTGACCTGGTTCAGGTTCGCCTGTCTTTGGTTTCTTTCTCCTGCATTGCCAATGTGATGCTATAAATGGTCCTCCATTCATAGCTTTATGCAGAGACCCTGTAAATGGTCCTCCATTCATAGCTTTATGCAGAGACCCTGTAAATGGTCCTCCATTCATAGCTTTATGCAGAGACCCTGTAAATGGTCATCCATTCATAGCTTTATGCAGAGACCCTGTAAGTGGTCCTCCATTCATAGCTTTATGCAGAGACCCTGTAAGTGGTCCTCCATTCATAGCTTTATGCAGAGACCCGGCCACCTGTTATTTGAATGGGTAAAACCTATTTTGGGCGGGTAGAAATATGGGTGGACGGGTAAAAAAAGAAGGAGCAAAAAAGGGTCTTCTAAAATCACAGGTATTGTCAGTTATGCCTTAGAAATGAGTGTAAATGGTGTCACGTGTGTTTGTAGTTCATTTCAGGTCAAAAACACATTTAGGGTTTGTTAGCTGGCTTAACAATTGATGTCAGTGTGTCCGCCAAAAATGTGACTGGCAAAATTTTGATCCTGCATAAAGCCATGCCTCCTGAGGGGGAGGGTCTATTTAGCAGGGTGTTAAACATGTGAAAATATTACTTTTAAGTGTTCCAAATAGTCACATGTAGTTCATTGGTGTATGTTCTGTAAAATAATAAAACAGTAAAACAGTTGCCTAAACAGTTCTGGGATAAACCAACAATGACCATTTTAGTATGTTTATAGTTTTAAAAACTTTTTTGTATAATTGTGCCTTTCGGAATATTAAATTTTAAATATCTAGACATCATTCAATCATACCAATAATTTGTAAATCACTAAAACAATTCACTAAAAAATTAACAGAGGACTAATATCTTTAATATGGTACTCATTGTGAAAAAAAACATGACATCGTGCGGCATTTGGTGGATATTACTGAGATCATTTCTCTGTGATTTCGAGTCGGACATCGATGTTTGCAACATGAATAATATATAGACAGTGATCACGTAGACCCTGTTATCGTCCATCTACGTTGTCTGTGTGACTTTTCGTTGTTGAGATACGAAGTAGACGACCCATCGGCAGCATGTTTATTTCACTAATATGCAGCCATTTTGTTGATCGGATCACTGTTCATACTTTGTTTGGTTTAATTATTTTAGGGCATTTTATTTATATGCACTATGGTCACATTGCTTCTGATAAGGGAGCATCTATTTGTGAAAGGAGTGTGCTATCAGTCGTTATTCGAATGTTGATGTTACATACGAAAAGAACATTCCATTCGACAATATGATCGATAAACGATAGCAATTTTGTAAATTATCGCATGATTTTTGTCTTCAGTCGCATTGGCGTTGTTTACAAAAACAATTGTAATTTGAAAACTAACCGTCAAAATTGGATAAATGTTTTACTAGGATAAAACTAACAAACATGGCTACATTAGTTCAACAGGATCACTGGTGTGTGTTCTAAAAAAATGTAATATGTAGCATGATGAAGTTGCTTATTTATTTTGTCATCATAACTGTTGAAGTTTGCTTCAAGAACTGAAATGTAATTGATTGCAACAACAAAATTTTAATAACACATTTTATTCACATAATCATTCCATGTACAGTGAATTTATTTTCATATATTTTCATGCATCGGTTGTCGAGTTATCCAAATTTTAATGCAAGCAACATGCAGCGTAATTAACAGATGGTTGCATCTTAAAATGTTCTGCCCACAGCAGGGTGTAAAATAAGAAGGCTGTCTACCCAGTAAAGAGTTAAACATGTTATAAAGAAATAAATGAAATAATTCACCACATTATTAGTTTAGTGAAATAAGTGGAAAATAACTAATCCCCATGGGATTAGTGTTAGCCAAAGGTTACTTTTCCGCAAGCATTTCTACTCCTCCTTTGCGAGCAAACAAGTGTTAAGTTTGATCCATGTGTTGTGTGTGTTGTGTGCATGTGTGAAAGCGTGCGTGCGTGCGTGCGTGCGTGCGTGCGTGCGTGCGTGCGTGCGTGCGTGCGTGCGTGCGTGAATTGTACTCTATTGTGCCAGTGTTGGACTCTGTACTGGATTTTCTTTATACTGAACTGACTATGTATTGAACTGTCTGTGAATTGGATTGTCTGTGTATCAAACTGAATGTGTATTGAACTGTCTGTGTTGGAATGCCTATGTGTTGCATCAGATTGTGTGTTGAACGTGAACTAAGTGTGCACCATACTGTCTGTGTATTGGAAAGAATGTGTATTGAACTGTCTGTGTTGGACTGCCTGTGTGTGTCAGTATATTGAGGTATCTATATGTGTTTGCCTTGTCTGTGTGAAACATGAACTGTGTGATTAGTTTGGTGAGATGGACGAGGGAGATGTCTCAGAGTAAGAGTCGTATGAATGCACTAGCAAGGTTCTACCAAGCAGGTATGTGGAGGACTTGTGTGTGGCATTCACGCCACGAGACGTTGATCGGTCCACGCCTTGCAGCCACACACGAACTGCGCACATACGTATATCAGTATATCATCCTTCTTCCTGATACAATCTTATAGCCCTATGATATTCTTTTTCACACTCACAATTTTATTCCTTTGTTCTTTTTCTGTGCACACGATAGCACGATTAGAGGATTTTTATCTGCTTTTGAACATTTTATCACTCACCCAGCCGTAGTGCACATCGATTTGTTGAAAAAAATCCTGACAATTGAAACATTCATAGTGTTGTGGGAGATATCGCAGGGTAAATCAATGTGTTCTTGTTCACTAAGAATGGTCAGTAATATGTGTATTTTGTTTGCTTGTGAAAATCTTGATAACGTTGAAGTTGAATCGTCCTTGCTGTCACTTGTGATCTGCATCACTGCGATGGTCGGTTGTAGAGTCATAAAAGCAGTGGCAATTAATATTTGTCAGCAGCAACTTGGCGATAGAACTAGTTCAAATATAATCTCAAATATTTATAAATAATTGCTGCTTGGTACAGAAGGTTTATCGTCGGCTGTGTGTTCGTAATTACATTTAATAAGAACATCAGGAGATAACAAGAATTTTTTTTCAAAGAACACTACAGGTTATATATATATATATATATATATATATATATATATATATATAATGACACCATCAAAATAGTGTAATTTCGTTATTCAGTTGTGTCACGTGTTTTTACTCGGTGTCACCAAAATGTTGCATGACACCATTGTGTAGGTGCCAGTCCTCTTATGTGCATCAGAACGGGCGGAGAAAGATAACAAATATTGAAGAAACACTGGCAGTATTGTGGCCTCAGTTGGTCATTGCAGGTGTAGTTACTGTGTCGCGCACATGCTGATTTTCATCAGGATTTTTTTCGTAGTCTATTCTCTGTGGGGTTGGTTTTCAGTGGGATTTCAGGATGTGTGGTCTTTAGAATTGTGCTTGTATAGCCCTGTGTCATAAGCAGCCTTAGTTACAAGTTTGTAGTTATGGAAGTCTGATATGATCGCTGCACATTGTTCAGTTTTTCTTTCTGTATGCGATCTTAGGATCCGTATATGACATTACAATGGCAGGTGAGAGTGGATGTAGGGCGGGGTAATACAGGAGCAGCTTCAGGAATTAGCCAAGGGCGATTAACATTGGCCATGTTCTTTATCGCGTGGTGCGTTTTGTTCTTGTTCATCTGTAATTTGTTTAACCATAAAATCAGCGGTCCCCATTCCAAACTGCATCTTTATCTTGGTTTGATGTTGTGGAGTTTTTATGTTAATATGAGAAATATTGGTGAGGTTGCTCTAGAGTACCAATCACTCAGATGTTACTGTTATGATCAGCTAATCGTGTACAGCCTACCCATTGGGCTTGTGACAAAATATAGCATGTTTAATGTATTCAAAATATTTGTTGTAATTTTTATTCTTCAACAATTGGCTGTTTCTTCATCCTTTATGTCTTTCCTCATCCCTCATCTCTTCCTCATCCCTCAACTCCTTCCTCATCCCTCATCTCTTCCTCCTTTCTCATCTCTTTCCTTATCCCTCATCTCCTTCCTCAACTCCTTCCTCATCCCTCATCTCTTTCCTCATCCCTAAACTCGCTCCTCATCCCTCATCTCCTTCCTCATCCCTTAACTCAATCCTGATCCCTCATCTCTTTCCTCATCCCGTGTCTCCTTCATCACCCCTCATCTCCTTTCTCATCCCTCATCTCCTTCCTCATCCCTCATCTCCTTCCTTATCCCTCAACTCCTTCCTCATCCCTTGCTTCCTTCATCTTTCCTCGTCTCTTTCCAGATTCTTAGGCACCGTTGTTATCCTGTCTCTCCTCATCACTTGTGCCCTTCATCATCACTCATCCTTTTCTCCATCCCTTGTATTCTTCCTTATTCATAATCTCTTTCCTCATTCCTTGTCTTCTTCCTTATCTCTCATTTATTTCCTCATCCCTCATTTCCTTCCTTATCCCTTGTCTTTTCATTCCTTTTTTCCTTCTCATCCCATGTCTCTTTCCACATCCCTTGTGTCTTTCATTTTCCTTTGCCTGCATCCTCATCCCTTGCCTCGGTCCCCATCCTGTGTCACTTTCCTCAACCCTTGTATCTTTCCTCATCCCTTGTACCTTTCCTCGTCCCTTGTATCTTTCCTCATCCCTTGTATCTTTCCTCGTCCCTTGTATCTTTCCTCATCCTTTGTATTTTTCCTCATCCTTTGTATCTTTCCTCATCCCTTATGTCTTTCCTCATCCCTTGTATCTTTCCTCATCCCTTGTATCTTTCATCATCCCTTATTATCTTTCCTCGTCCCTTGTATCTTTCATCATCCCTAAAGTCTTTCCTCGTCCCTTGTATCTTTCCTCATCCCTTGTATTTTTCCTCATCCCTTGTATCTTTCATCATCCCTTATGTCTTTCCTCGTCCCTTGTATCATTCCTCATCCCTTGTATCTTTCCTCATCCCTTATATCTTTCCTCATCCCTTATATCTTTCCTCGTCCCTTGTATCTTTCCTCATCCCTTGTATCTTTCCTCGTCCCTTGTATCTTTCCTCATCCCTTGTATTTTTCCTCATCCCTTGTATCTTTCCTCATCCCTTATGTCTTTCCTCGTCCCTTGTATCTTTCCTCGTCCCTTGTATCTTTCCTCATCCCTTGTATCTTTCCTCGTTCCTTGTATCTTTCCTCATCCCTTGTATTTTTCCTCATCCCTTGCATCTTTCCTCATCCCTTATGTCTTTCCTCATCCCTTGTATCTTTCCTCATCCCTTGTATCTTTCCTCATCCCTTATGTCTTTCCTCATCCCTTGTATCTTTCCTCATCCCTTATGTCTTTCCTCATCCCTTGTATCTTTCCTCATCCCTTGTATCTTTCCTCATCCCTTATGTCTTTCCTCGTCCCTTGTATCTTTCCTCATCCCTTGTATTTTTCCTCATCCCTTGTATCTTTCCTCATCCCTTATGTCTTTCCTCGTCCCTTGTATCTTTCCTCATCCCTTGTATTTTTCCTCATCCCTTGCATCTTTCCTCATCCCTTGTATCTTTCCTCATCCCTTGTATTTTTCCTCATCCCTTGTATCTTTCCTCATCCCTTATGTCTTTCCTCATCCCTTGTATTTTTCCTCATCCCTTGTATCTTTCCTCATCCCTTATGTCTTTCCTCATCCTTATGTCTTTCCTCATCCCTTGTATCTTTCCTCATCCCTTATATTTTTTCTCATCGCTTGCTTCCTTCCTCTTCCCTAGTCTCTACTAATTTTTTTTTCTCACTTTGGAATGAAGGAAACACAACCATTCTGTTACCATCAGATAAAACACACCAACAACATATTTACAAATATATAATTTCAGAACAACTAATAGTTTTGTAATATTTCATTCTAATAGTTGACTGTTACAAGGCAATTTCAATGTGTGTGTGTGTGTGTGTGTGTGTGTGTGTGTGTGTGTGTGTGTTGTGTGTGTGTGTGTGTGTGTGTTGTGTGTGTGTGTGTGTGTGTGTTTTTTTTTGTTGTTTTGTTTTTTTTTGTTGTGTTGGTTTTGTGTGTGTGTGTGTGTGTGTGTGTGTGTGTGTGTGTGTGTGTGTGTGTGTGTGTGTGTGTTGTGTGTGTGTGTGTGTATATATATATACTTATTAAACCAAAACAGAAGAAAAACCCTTTCTGTATCTTGTAACAAACCAGCTGGTTACATAATATATGGAGTGAGTTGTATATTTTCAAGGTGTCATACTTCTGACCTTCACTGGTCCTCGTGTTGAAGGGTGTTGTGATCTACAGTCAATAGAATTTGTCATAAACCCGTATATCTTGACACGACACATCACCACATCGCTGATATATGTACACATTAACAATAATCTCCTATAAAACATAAATTTCATTGCCATAATCTCACCCACAAGAAGCTTATCTCACTGTTCGATCCCCTCAAAGTCACCCCCTGGGAAACCGCGGTGAAAAACATGTTTACGAAACCGTATCGATGAATACAATTCGCGTTGACAAGGATTGTTTATCGAAAAAATTCAATGAACATGGCCTGGATAAATGAGCCTTATCCACTTATCACACCTCGGCCATTGAGAGGCGTCTGGGAGTGCCAACATGTCCTGTCCTGACCCCCAGGCCCCCCAGGCATTAACCACTACTGCGGGCGCTGCTTAATTATGCATTGACAGTTTTTGTGCGAATTGGAGAAATAGCGACTTGTTGACTGCCTGAGGCTGGTGTAACGTTCAGGTAACTCGTGGTGCATGCCTCATTGTGAGGGCTCTTGACCTTTGACTGCACCAGCCTGACTCCCTCACCCTCTGGTCATGCTTGTTAGCGTCCTGTGTGTGTCATCAATTCAGTGACCGGAGTAGACTGGACAGTCGTAATTACTGAAGTTATCAGGTGCCCGTGTCAAGATTGCAGCTGTGTGACAACTGAATGTCTTCACACGATGTCCTCTGAAACCAGACACCCCGTATTTGTGTTTGTGCTACAAACTTTACCTCTGCCAACAGTATATTTTAGTTATTTTGTTATTTTCACTTTTGCACCATTTTTCAGAAAAAGTCGCTGTCGGTTTTAGTGAAGACATATTGCTGAACAATGCTTGAATAGGGTGATTCTCGCGGATAACGTGAACCTATGCTTCAGCTTGGCGGCAACATTCTTCATGTAACACAATACGTTGCTAATAATATAATTTAGAAAAAACACACTTTTTGTGTTACCTGAGATGAACTGTGCTGTCGGTGGCACCTGGGAAAAAGACGCCGTTTGCCGGAAAAACAAACCCTGTCAGTTTTCATTGCACATGTGTCATTGCGTTCATTATTTCCACCAGTGTTTGTCAGTGCTAAAACTTTTCTGTGGCAGCATGTCCAATAATCTCAACTTTCAGAAGGCATTAGAATAAATTTGGTGATATTAAAGTGTCGTATGGTTACATTCTGGGTTTTTTCAACACATTGGTTAGTACAAATCCTAATGTTTGTATCTTATGGACATGTATCAGTTTTATGTGATCGATAAATCAAAGTTGTTTTATTTATGGTGACGAAGCAGTAACTCTTTGTCACATCGTCCTAATCTCATTCATAAAAGTCTACACAAGTCACTGCTATCCTCCACCCACATCTCATTCACAAATAGTTCAGTTAGTGTTTCATTTAAAAAAACATGCAAAGGGCCGGAAGCGTATTTGTGGCGCGATGTCACCACAGTAATGAGATATAATGTCAACCAGGGCATCTGATAAAGGGCTTTGTTTAATTCCCCATACAGCAGTACACGGCGAATAAATAATAAATAATACTACACAACCATTGCAGACAATAATTCTACTGTCCCCAACAACCTTGCGTTTCAGCAATCTATGTAGGCTATCACAACTATCAGTGAGGGATATGACACTTGACATCCTAAAGCTGTGACAGCTGAATACTGACACAAAGAACAGCATTCATTGAAGGACCAGCGACATATTTTTCTAAAAATAATTACGCATCAATAATTGTCTAAGACAAGTTGATGAGCTTGAATATGTCTTGTTTATCTTTCGTCGGTACCGACACATTAAGTGACTATATCGTGCATGCGTGCGTGTGTGTGAAGTTTTTATCATTAAAACAGTTAGAGTGATCATTCGTATTTCCAAATCATATTTGATCTGTTCGTTTATGCATGATTGGTCGCCTTGACAAAGTCAAAGTTTAGAAGTGCATAGTCATTGCAGAACATCCTGACCCTAGGTGGCACCACTATCTGTCTGGCAATAGATCTACAGATGGAAACATGACGTCTCCTGGCTTATGCCAATTTACAATTTGCATACCGAGGTCTCAAATTTGTCTGGTTTTTATAAAACAAGTCATCATAGTAGAAATTGGTAGTGTCTGAAGGTGACTATAAAGAGGATGACTGGGCCAACTGTGTGGGTGTTTTGTTAACTTATTATATTGGTAAACACTAGATTTAAAGCATGGAAACTTATTTACGTAAACAAACGGTCAAACAAAGAGATCAGATGAACGTGAAGGATTGTAAATCAGTCACTGTTTCAGAAGAGGTGTTTACACCAAAAGTGAGTACATTGTAGTCCTAATCAGATCGTATAATCTATACATATAGCATTCTAGAAGTTATTGGAAACTTCAATTTTATCAGCATGCCAGTTTTTATCCGAAGTCTTAAGTTATGGCCTCTCCTTCCCGGAGATGTCAAGATGGGGTTCCAAGAATAAAATGTAAAGGGCATTGGGCACTCCAAAGGAAGACTAGAGTTTTCTACTTTTTCATGCATTAATATTTCTGATAAAAATACCTGATATGCTGTTGTATTTCTACTTTGTAATTACATTTCTATGATATCAAGTTGTGATTTCCTGTTGCCTGATTTATGCATGGCTGTAAATTGCCGACCACATCCTTGTCAGATCAGTGCATTGTTGTAACTATATATGTAGCATTTATACATAGCATGATATGTATCCATTTTCATCGTTCCTTATATTTTATCCTTTATGTCTCAAAGGAAACTTGTAAATTAAATTGATGTCTAGGAAGCATCAAAAATCACAGTTGATGATAATTCTGATGTAATTGTTGCAGATTTGTTACAAAAATATGATATTAGTGATTTTTATTATAAAAAAAGTTACAACCATATGACACCCTCTGTCACCCGCATAACTGTGGCAGGGCAGGGCTGATGGCTTGAACATGGCTAGATCACATTTTGGGGAACAAAAGACGTGGCACTTATCATGTTTTGAAAACAACTATTCCTCTGTTTGTGTCATTTAGTGGAGATTTATCACAGTTTTATATAAATTAGATTGTACCACTGGTCAACAGGTTTATACAAATGTCTTGTCCTGGTTTATGCAAAATAAAAAATTGGTTATTGCATTTTGTCATGTAGCCTTTTCCCACGTGTTCTGTGACAGGGTGCGCCCCTTTCTCCACAGACCTTCCCAATCCCTCTTAACCCTATTCAGCACCCACAACCAGTCTCCATTTTCCGTCACTTTCAGTCTCCGATCTTAAACCTCTCTGAACCACCATTGTGAGGTCATTAGGCAACTCATCGAGACACTTGTTATGTCTCCTGTTTGTGACATCGTCACATACCAGTGAAGTGTGACATAAATTGTCACCTGTGTCGGAAACTTCAGGTGGTTGACATTTGATACCACATCTTTCAATCAGGTGGACGGTTGTCTCTTCAGCGATTGGCTGGTATGTGATGCATTGTCGTCATTGACTAGATCACCTGTGGTCTGTTCGGTTATGTGTGGGTGACATGGTGGTAGGGAAAGGGTGTTTGGAGCGTGAGTGTCCCCACTCAGCTATAAGTATGTGCAGCTGTTTGTACTAAACTTTCATTTGGACGACTCAACTCGGAAGTAACGCATCCTGAATTCCACTGATGGTATTTACGCACTGGAGTTATGCATCTTTTCGTACTACAAATGCAGATATGGCTGCTGAACCATGCTGCCAGCAATGAGCACCTTTGTAATGTTGAAAATAAACCTGATATGAGCGTGTTTCTAAACATTCAATTTGGGATGCTTAGTGTTATATAGAATGCGTCATTTGCCTGTCCCAGTTGAACACTTTACCAATTGAACTACATCAAAATTGCTCGGCCATTGAAAATAGTGTAAACTAAGAATGTCACCAAACAAAAAATAAAATTATAATATTACATTCATTTAAAAAAGACACTTATTGCATTTCAGTGTAAGCACATTATGCATTATTTATTTAGTTTACAACTTATTGTTCCACTTTATTATTCCTTTAATGTAGTTGTCAGTGTCTCTACCTGAAGCGTGTGCATGTATGAATGGGAGAACAGCCAATTCATTGCTGACATTTCACATGCTTCGGCTGGATTTCAGCATTAATTTTAATTATGTCTTTGGTCTACTGGTGATCTTTTGGCGTTGTTGCAATTTTCAGTCATGCTGTCATCAGTCATGCAGACCAAGTGAGACAACCATCAGTGTTGTACACCACGCTGGTTGTAGAACTCAATTCTGCTCGTACAACACTTCAATGTTCCGCATCACTTAACACCCAGCTAGACACCTTCAGATTATTACAGATTACTACAGAACAGAACAGTGTGGTTTATGTGGCTCTATACAAATAATGTCAACATAAATACATAGCCGTGCACAATCAATCAAACAGGTGAGCAGTTGAAAAGAAACATATTACGCATGTTTCTTTTTTCAGGTATGAAATAATACATTATGTGCCACGGATTAAATAAGTTAAATTATTTACCAATGATTTATGATAAATCAAATAGCTGTGACCTGCCATTTGCTGCCTGCAAAGTTCCACGCTGATTGGTGTGTGTCTATATGCTGTGGGCAGATATGTGTGCTATAGGCATATGTACTGCAGACATGTTTCTGTACTGTAGGCATGTATTTGTGCTGTGGGCATGCATATGTGGTATCGATATGCACATGTGCTGTAGACATGCACATGTGCTGTAGACGTGCACAGGTGCTGTAGACGTGCACATATGCTGTAGACGTGCACATATGCTGTAGACGTGCACATGTGCTGTAGACGTGCACATGTGCTGTAGACGTGCACATGTGCTGTAGACGTGCACATGTGCTGTAGACGTGCACATGTGCTGTAGACGTGCACATGTGCTGTAGACGTGCACATGTGCTGTAGACGTGCACATGTGCTGTAGACGTGCACATGTGCTGTAGACGTGCACATTTTGGCTGTAGACATTTGTGACGACATGTGCTGTAGACGTGCACATGTGCTGTAGACATGCACATGTGATGTAGACGTGCACATGTGCTGTAGACGTGCACATGTGATGTAGACGTGCACATGTGTTGTAGACGTGCACATGTGCTGCAGACGTGCACATGTGCTGTAGACGTGCACATGTGCTGTAGACGTGCACATGAGCTGTAGACATGCACATGTGCTGTAGACGTGCACATGTGCAGGGTAGGAAAGACATTGGGAGTGTATGTGTGGACAAGTGTGGCGTGTTGACAAATTCACAGAATTCACCCCTACAAATAGCTGCAGGGGCCTTAACTTTTACCCTTACCCCAGGCTACCAAACATTGACACAATGTAAACAAGGGCGCCTGTTGACACCCTCCACCTGGGGTGTACAAGTACTCCTAGTGTTAAGCACCCAAAGATACACAGTGGACTTTTTCTAATTTGTGATATCACAGAACTTCAAAAGGTTGTGTTTATTAGACTTCTAATGTGGTGAAGTAAAGTAAACATTTTGGTGAACTTTGCAATACAAGTAAAGTTGCTGTTGATGATGCTGTGTCAGCATCTTACAGTGTCAGCATCTTACAGAGTCAGCATCTTACACAGTTGACAGATGGAGCATCAAGCTGCTGAAGTAAGAAAATATTTTAGCAGAATATTTACGAGTCATAATACTTGGGTTGTAGAAAGGAAAGTTTCATTTATCTTGATACTTAGTCATGAGATGTTACTTAATAATTATCCGCCACATGGTGTGTCAGTAGCCAGTGTCAGACACGTCTCAACAACAGCCGTCTCAAATGTGTTATCCCAGTGCAGTCAACTGTGTAGCTTCGCTGGATCCATCAATGTAAAAACTAAATAATTTACATGTCAAGCTCCTGTGACAAATGAGCACGTACTGAAAATCAACTCAAACAATTGTAAAGGTTTGTTTACGAAACGTAATTGTAAAGGGTTGTTTACGAAACATACATATTTGCGTTATCAGTCTTGCAGGTGTGCAGAACTCAGACTTGGCATGTAGACGGGGGTGCTGTCTTCTAACTATGCTGTGGGCTGCTATTTCCACATTTTAACGCAGTCAGATCAGGTGGAATTACAAGCTTGAGATTCCTGCTGTCATGCACTGTGGTGGTCTTATGTAATGTTGTTTACTGATTGTTTACTTTTATGTTTAGTATCATTTACCTTATATATCATTGTGTATATATATATATATATATATATATATATATATATATATATATATATATATATATATATATGCAGGGTGCAAAAGAAGGGAAGGGAAGGGAAGGGAAAGTGAGGACACCCTAGACCATCTCCCATTTGCCCCAGAACTCTGGTGAGCCTGTCATCAACAGTGTCCCTTGATTTGTCTTTCGTTCTTGGTCTTTGTGTTCGTTCTTCCCACTGGTTCCATTTCAAATGGGACTTACCGTCTCACACTAGTACAAGAGCCAACTGCTGATCTAAGTCACATGTGTAGAGCTCTCTGGTCTACCCCTCCGTGTGCACCCTGTCTCTGGCCTACCCCTCCATGTGCACCCTGTCTCTGGTCTACCCCTCCGTGTGCACCCTGTCTCTGGCCTACCCCTCCGTGTGCACCCTGTCTCTGGCCTACCCCTCCGTGTGCACCCTGTCTCTGGCCTACCCCTCGTGTGCACCCTGTCTCTGGCCTACCCCTCCGTGTGCACCCTGTCTCTGGCCTACCCTCCGTGTGCACCCTGTCTCTGGCCTACCCTCCGTGTGCACCCTGTCTCTGGCCTACCCCTCGGTGTGCACCTGTCTGGCACCCCTGACCCTGTCTCTGGCCTACCCCTCCGTGTGCACCCTGTCTCTGGCTACCCCTCCGTGTGCACCCTGTCTCTGGCACCTCCGTGTGCACCCTGTCTCTCTACCCTCCGTGTGCACCCTGTCTCTGGCCTACCCCTCCGTGTGCACCCTGTCTCTGGCCTACCCTCGTGTGCACCCTGTCTCTGGCCTACCCTCCGTGTGCACCCTGTCTCTGGCCTACTCCCATGTGCACCCTGTCTCTGGCCTACACCTCGTGTGCACCCTGTCTGCCTGTGTGGCCTACCTCATGTGCACCCTGTCTCTGTGTTACCCTCATGTGACCCTGTCTCCTGGCCTACTACCCTTCTTCCGTGTGCACCCTGTTCTGGCCTACCCCTCTGTCACCCTGTCTCTGGCTACTCCTATTGCACCTGCCTGGCCACCCTCAGTGTGCACCCTGTCTCTGGCCTACCCTCAGTGCACCTGACCTGGCCTGCCACTCATCACCCTGTCCTGAGCACCCTCGTTGCACCCTGTCTCTGGCCTACTCCTCATGTGCCCCTGTCTCTGGCCTACCGCCTGTCACAACGTCTGCTCCCTCGTGTGCAGCCTTCTCTGGCTACCCTCGTGTGCCTGTCTCTGTGCCTTCTCCCTCGGCACTGTTCCTTTCTGACTTCCGTGTCACCGTCAGAGCCACTCACTAGTCAGTGCACCTGTCTCTGGCCTACCCTCGTGTGCACCCTGTCTCTGGCCTACCCTCCGTGTGCACCCTGTCTCTGGCCTACCCCTCGTGTGCACCCTGTCTCTGGCCTACCCCTCGTGTGCACCCTGTCTCTGGCCTACCCTCGTGTGCACCCTGTCTCTGGCCTACCCCTCGTGTGCACCCTGTCTCTGGCCTACCCCTCCGTGTGCACCCTGTCTCTGGCCTACCCCTCCGTGTGCACCCTGTCTCTGGCCTACCCCTCCGTGTGCACCCTGTCTCTGGCCTACCCCTCGTGTGCACCCTGTCTCTGGCCTACCCCTCCGTGTGCACCCTGTCTCTGGCCTACCCCTCGTGTGCACCCTGTCTCTGGCCTACCCCTCCGTGTGCACCCTGTCTCTGGCCTACCCCTCGTGTGCACCCTGTCTCTGGCCTACCCCTCCGTGTGCACCCTGTCTCTGGCCTACCCCTCCGTGTGCACCCTGTCTCTGGCCTACCCCTCCGTGTGCACCCTGTCTCTGGCCTACCCTCGTGTGCACCCTGTCTCTGGCCTACCCCTGGCACCTGTCTCTGGCCTACCTCGTGTGCACCCTGTCTCTGGCCTACCCCTCCGTGTGCACCTGTCTCTGGCCTACCCTCCGTGTGCACCTGTCTCTGCTCCCTCCGTGTGCACCCTGTCTCTGGCCTACCCCTCCGTGTGCACCCTGTCTCTGGCCTACCCCTCCGTGTGCACCCTGTCTCTGGCCTACCTCTGTGCCCTGTCTCTGGCCACCGTGTGCACCCTGTCTCTGGCCACCCTCGTGTGCACCTGTCTCTGGCCCTTGTGCACCCTGTCTCTGGCCTACCCCTCGTGTGCACCCTGTCTCTGGCCTACCCCTCGTGTGCACCCTGTCTCTGGCCTACCCCTCGTGTGCACCCTGTCTCTGGCCTACCCCTCGTGTGCACCCTGTCTCTGGCCTACCCCTCGTGTGCACTGTCTCTGGCCTACCCCTCGTGTGCACCCTGTCTCTGGCCTACCCCTCCGTGTGCACCCTGTCTCTGGCCTACCCTCATGTGCACCCTGTCTCTGGCCTACCCCTCTGTGCACCCTGTCTCTGGCCTACCCCCGTGTGCACCCTGTCTCTGGCCTACCCTCCGTGTGCACCCTGTCTCTGGCCTACCCCTCCGTGTGCACCCTGTCTCTGGCCTACCCCTCGTGTGCACCCTGTCTCTGGCCTACCCCTCGTGTGCACCCTGTCTCTGGCCTACCCCTCGTGTGCACCCTGTCTCTGGCCTACCCCTCCAGTGTGCACCCTGTCTCTGGCCTACCCCTCGTGTGCATTCTGTCTCTGGCCTACCCCTCCGTGTGCACCCTGTCTCTGGCCTACCCCTCGTGTGCACCCTGTCTCTGGCCTACCCCTCATGTGCATTCTGTCTCTGGCCTAACCCTCGTGTGCATTCTGTCTCTGGCCTACCCCTCCGTGTGCACCCTGTCTCTGGCCTACCCCTCGTGTGCACCCTGTCTCTGGCCTACCCCTCCGTGTGCACCCTGTCTCTGGCCTACCCCTCGTGTGCACCCTGTCTCTGGCCTACCCCTCCGTGTGCACCCTGTCTCTGGCCTACCCCTCCGTGTGCACCCTGTCTCTGGCCTACCCCTCCGTGTGCACCCTGTCTCTGGCCTACCCCTCCGTGTGCACCCTGTCTCTGGCCTACCCCTCCGTGTGCACCCTGTCTCTGGCCTACCCCTCCGTGTGCCCCCTGTCTCTGGCCTACCCCTCATGTGCACCCTGTCTCTGGCCTACCCCTCGTGTGCACCCTGTCTCTGGCCTACCCCTCGTGTGCACCCTGTATCTGGCCTACCCCTCGTGTGCACCCTGTCTCTGGCCGACCCCTGGTGTGCACCCTGTCTCTGGCCTACCCCTCCATGTGCACCCTGTCTCTGGCCTACCCCTCGTGTGCATTCTGTCTCTGGCCTACCCCTCGTGTGCACCCTGTCTCTGGCCTACCCCTCCGTGTGCACCCTGTCTCTGGCCTACCCCTCATGTGCACCCTGTCTCTGGCCTACCCCTCGTGTGCACCCTAGTCTCTGGCCTACCCCTCGTGTGCACCCTGTCTCTGGCCTACCCCTCATGTGCACCCTGTCTCTGGCCTACCCCTCGTGTTCAGTGTGCAGTGTGCACCATGTCACACCCATGTGTCTGTTTACACAAGGACAATTACAGCCACTTGTTAAGATTGTGTGAGTAAATATTTAGCAGTGAAGGCAGAAGAGCAGGTGGTTCATGTGAGGTTCCAGCACTACAACTCACCAAGTGTGGCTCAACAGGAGTTGTCATCAAGGGTAGTCAGTTGACATGTCCCTGCTGGGGACATTGCCTTCCACTGTCCTGCTCTCAGGCTCGTTGCCTCACACACAGAGACTCTGGTCCTTTCACACGGCCTCTCCCCAATTGTGATTGTGTCACATAGGTGTCAAAATTGTGGGTGTTGGAGGGCTGGCTGACTCTCAATATTTGTGGAATGGAAGGGGGCTTAGCTGCCAATATTTAATGATGGGGTGACAAATTGTAGTGTAATTGTTTTTTGAGGGGACCAAGAGATAAGATGTGGGGAGCCGGACTGTCAATCGAGGGGACGGTGGTTCAATCCCACCTACCGCCGTTTCGAAACTTAGGCAATTTCTTCACCCCACATTTGCCTGTGTCTTTTGGAAGAGACACTAAAAGCCAGTGGTCCTTTCTTTCTGGTGTCTATGCCAGGGGAAGTAAAAGATCCCACACGGGGGTAAATGTGTAACCTGTAGTGGACTCACAAATTCTACAGAAGAACAACTCCTGCGTTAGCCCAAGTTTGGGCTGTTTGGAGGTAATCACCTAAGACCTAAGACCTTAGTTCCCAGATATTTAGGGAAAGTGATGTTTGTTGTTTGTGCATAGAGTTTTTCATTGAGTGTAAAGGTTGCTTTTTTGGAGGGTCTGTGTAAGACATGGATTTTGAATAGACTGATGTGGTTTTAATTAAAAACGAGACCCTCCCCACAATCTTTAATAACAGAGTCTTGAACTTAGTGTGTTTATTTCCTTCCACGTCCCTCTCCTTTGTCTGACCAAACCTGTCCCCCTATGCCTTGGTACTGGCAGCACCAGGCAGACGTATCTGTGGGCGGGGATGTAGTCCTCATCTGTGTGTCTACTACATTGATTGCACCAACAGCAGGCGGAGAGCCACTTTGTAAGTCTCATCTGTGTGGCTCGTACACAGATAACTCTATTTGTGGAGCATGTCCTGTCCTGCCGCCTTGCACACTGATAAAGCTACCTAGCATTGCGGTAAGTCACAGCAGTAACTGTTGGACCAAACAGGAAGTACTCTGAAGTGAGGCAAAATGATTAACAAGTCTGTAGTGTTCGCACATAAGTATACAATGGACTGTAGCAATGAGACCATGTTGGAGTGTGGCTAAGTTCTACATGGAGCAATTATCTGTTGATTCGAATGTCCTGGGCATGTGTGAATACTGTTAGGTGCATAAGGAAACAGGGAAATAGGTCCTTCACAGAGGTTGCTTCCTTTATCGGAATTCCATCTGATGATGACAAGTCACTCCATTGTCTTGGAAGCACACCACAGCTGTTATAATAATTTGAAGAAAGAAATGATCTTGATTTAATTTTCCGACATTTTCTGTGTTCTCAGCAGTGTTTACATCAGCTGGAATCAAACAAGGCTTAGTAGTTGTGCAGTTTGCAGATATCCACATGAAATAAATCCTGCATGTCAGTGTGAAGGAACATGATTTGTACATTACATTTCAAAGAAATGTGATTAATGCATGATAGCACGCTTGACAAAACAATAATCTGCGCAGCACCTTGGCTTAAATATTTCAACCATTGCACCAGATGTCGCATTCGCAGCCAGACAATTAGTTGAATTATTTATCTATTAATCTTAGGGCATTACTTCAGCAAATGATCACACATCTGTTGGGCACACATGAGACCCCGGCCATCACACATGGTTTAGGAGGCTCCTAAGTGCTACAGTAAACATATATTGAGTTTGTGTCTGTAGAAATAAGGCTCAAGTGTGACTAAGTGCATGCTTGTGGTGTTATAGACCTGGCTCGTAGATCTCTCTTGAAGACACAACACGGCATTAAACTACACTAATCCCCTACAATGAAACACATCGCCACATGAATATTTGCGCTGACTTACGACTGCTGACTTTGTGTTAGATAAATCCACCTATCCGCACCCGTTTATATGTAGAAAAGTGTCTGCATGTGGCTTAATCACCTACACAGGCAATAACTTATAAAACATCTGTCTGGCAGAGTGCGAACTCGGAGAACTGGACTTAGTCTTTCACCACACCCAAAGCCTGGGTCAGCACAATGTAGGTATCTGACATGTGGGTGGTGTTTATATGAAAACTTGCTGTTTGTGTGTAACAGTAGCTTGGCCTGGTGTCAACGAAAGCCAGCTGGATGTAAATATTGAAAGTTGGTCATGCCCAAACTGTTATCTTTATCTCTACTGTGGAGTTCGTGGCAGATGCAGAATTTACTATTTGCGGTGTCCAAATTAAAGTTGATTAAACTGCCACCTTGCGATCTTTATCGAGAGCAGAGTTCTTTGAAATGATTGCAGAACCAGTAATTTCAAATGTTTGTTGATATCCAGAGTTAAGCGATATGAAATCATTAGATTGAAACATTTGCCGCACAAGGTGCTGCATGTGTGTGGTCTGATGCAGTGATAAGGTTGATAATGTTCATTTTGATGGAATAGAATCAATACAATACCTTCATTTTGTATTGTTCTGCATCAATAGACCACAAATCTATGCAACATTGTCTGGTTGCCGTGGAAATGCAGCTACTGCAATAACAAGATAGCAGAGTTCAGCATGAACAGAATGGACTTCTACAGAGGTCAATTAGGGCCTATTGATACGTAGTTTCAGCTTAAGATTGTTACTTGTGTTAGTAGTGTTTGTTTGTTTGTTTATTTGTTTGTGCACACCAAGAGAAAGTCTAACAAAGAGTGTCAGCATAACAATGTGCATACAAAGATGACAATGATTTAGTTATGAAGAGGAACCATCATAGTTCCAAAAATAGCAAGCCATTTCCTGCTGCGTGTTGGTGCAGATGATGTTGAAATCTGTTGCCCAGAATACTCATCCAGAGATCTGTTCGATCGATGTAGACTCGCAGTTGAGCCAGACTATGTCTTGAGCAGCTGTAATGGCGCAGTCTGGTAGAGCTTTAGTTTTCTCAGAAACATAGTTTCCATCACCGTGTTAGTGGTACAGTAACATATTCCCCACATGTTCCTACTGCTGCTGCTGCTGCTGCTGCTACTATCGTGAATTCATTACTTCCGTTTGTTCTATTGTGGGGATCTGTAGCAAAGCAGTTAGAACAGCTGATTGTTGTTGATGAAGAGGACGTAGTTCTAGTCCATCAGGTACACGGCCGGACGCAGAACCAGATGCATGGTTGAGCGAACCGGTTGCTCCAGTTCATTCGGCAGTATGAATGAGTACCTGGCTGTAGACAGTGGTGGATATGTATGCGAAAAATACTCTTTACTTATTAATCAACATGGCTGAATGCTTCCCAAAAAGGTCAAGATGGTGTTTTCTTGACAAGGTCTGCCACTGACGTGTAGACCTTTTGACGAGTCCTAAGAAATGGATACAATGTAATATAAAAACTTACATTTATACCTGATAATAATAATTTGTATTTGTAAAGCGCCCTATATCCAGAAAACGTTTCTGCTCAGAGGCGCGTACATACAACATTTATAACATATAAATGTATAAAATATGACTAATCAATTAAAAAGTCAATTTGTTTAAATGATAATAAATAAATAATTAAATATAGTTTCTAAAACTCAGTGTATAAGCTAAACGTATCAGCAATAAATAAATATATAAAATAAATAATTAATTAAAATACATATATATATATATATATATATATATATATATTGATAAGATATTAAACTAAACACATTACTATACACTAAAATAGTTTGGGAAACTATAATTACAGTTAAAAAACCTACAAGTAATTTATAATTGCGGCCTTAAAAAGATGTGTCTTTAAAGTCGACGTAAAAAGTTCAAATGAGTCTGTCTATATGACGCAGACTGTCTGCCATTTTGAAACTTCTGTGTTGCCTGTGGCTATCGGAACAAGAAAGATAACTGGTCCCTTCTACGACCGGTATCTATGTCAGGGAAATAAAAAGATCACACAGGGGGTAAATGTGTAACGTGTCGTGAACTCACAAAGCTGGTCTCTCACCCTCTAAACACCAATTGTAGCAATATTCTAGCGCAAGGACTGCAAAGTATTGAAGTAGAAATTGCCACTGGTGTACGATCTAGCCGGTAAATTACCGTGTCTGGCCATGGCGTTGGGTATCGGTGAATGTCTACAACCTGCAGCTTTTTGTGCGAGTCTGTCAACTAGACATGTGTATGTGGCAGGAGCGGGAAAAAGTGGACATAACATTCAGCATGTGAGTGATACACGACCCCGTGTAGTGCTTACAACGACAAATGTTCGGTTATTTTTGCCGACATACACACCGGTGGTGTGTCGTTTTGATCTTGCAGAGGGAGCAAGAAACAGAAGCAGAGGCATATCAGCACCTGGCTTTTGTTTCCGACGGCTGCCGCGGCATGGGAACCGACACGCAGAGTTACGTGTCGCAGAACGATACTTAACCTCTGTCATTTTGCAAGTCCCAGATCTGTGACGGGTGGATGAATTGTTGACGTAACCGCATGCCTACGAAGTGGGGGCAAACAGTAAAGAACGGCTCTGGCTGTAGCCAGCTGTGGAAATGCGAGGCAACACCAGATCTGCGCAAGTTGTATGTGACTTATAACCTGATCTATTTGACCTGCGTCGATCCGTGTGCCAACAGGGTGGGAACAGGGTGGAATCCCCGGCCCCCGCGAGCACTCAACACCTGTAAGCTCACAGTGTCGACACATCAGTAATATTGGCAGTGGCAGCATCGGCCGACGTGTAATGAAGTAAGCGGCTTCAGCAGCCTGCAAAGCCACAGGATCTCCTAATTGACAGCGTGTATAACACTGATAACTTCATTTTGGCTTTGTGCACTTGAGTCGAAAGGCTCTCCAACGTGCAGCTTAATGGGAAACATGTGTCCGGAATTCCTTTACAATCGCCCAGCTGATTCCTCTAATTCATGTCCTAGTCGTGTAATGACAGTCTTGCCTGAAGAGATTGCTAGGAGAAAAAACAGCCCGTAAATCCGCTGATGTGGCTGTTCTGTATTACAGACTCTTTCGCGACAGATGTTTCGGATTGCGCTACCAATTGTGTTCTCTGCCTGACTATGCAGCGACTTCAGACTGATTTCCTTTACATGTTTTTATTATTACAGACATCGCTATTTGCTGGTTGGTGTTACCAAATGTTTTGTCCTTTGATTTTCGACAAATTCTGGCACACGAAATCGACGTCGAATGAAAAGAATTCCGCCTATCCTTGCAGTATTCCGCCATCTAGTTGTTAGCGTGATTCTGCCCTCGTTGATGTACAACCATCTGTTATGCTTCGAACAGATGGCCTAGTACATTTCTGCATTATACAGTCATTGCTCCAAGATTGCATAATTAATGTTTCTGCAAACACCTGGATTGAGAGCAGGTTAAAAATAAAGATGAATCAATGATGTCACTGAAATCGCAATAGCAATTAATTGAGACATCGTCCGTCCGTTTATACAAGAGGCTCGCCTTTCGCTACACCTGAATGACAGGCAATGGTCCCGTCTGCCGAATACGTACTCTTTCAAAGCTACATGTATTTTGAGCACCAGTTGACTGTCGTGATGCGTACACTAAACACTATTTCATGCCAATTGTGATTCTGGTCTATAGGCCACTTGACAATAAGCATCCGTAAATATGAAATGATGCCGGATTTGGTTAACGTATTGTTTGTTACACGACGTCATTCGCCCGCTGATACGAACTGAACGCTATGTGGACAATGTATTCATGTTGCACTGTCTGTACCACAGTCGTTCTGTGTCTTTTCTGCTACAATATTCTCTCCTTGCCTTGATATTGGGAAGTGCGCAGACGTCAGCACTACGGAAGTGTTGTGCCTGATTGATATTACTTATGACCGCGTGTAGATTACGAGCCACTGGATAGTAAATGTTGAACAGTTGGTGTTTTAACGAATATTTTTAATTCTTAGATATGTTTACCGCGTGGTTTGATAAACTCAGTTTTGTTATATTCTACAGCAGAAGATGGCCTGATCAACAAGAGGCCCTCAAAGTCGTGGTCACTCGTTCCCGTGCTGACCATTTACATTGTCGTCTAGCAACATTACAAACATTGTCAATGTGTATATGTCAACAGGTATTGGGCCGACAAAACTGATGACGATTGTGCCTAATGATTATGGCATGTTTCGCCTATGAGCGCATAGTCCCGAGGATACACGCGCTGTAGAAGTTGATTATTATTATCAGTATTGTTGTTGTTGTTGTTGTTGTTGTTGGTTGTGGTGGTGGTAATAGTGGTGGTGGTGGTGGTAATAGTAGCACCATAATAATAATGGTAATGATTGTAGCAGCAGTAGCAGCATCAGTAACTACTAGTAGTAATGTGCGACGTTGTCCTGTGTCCTCAGCTACAGCATGATGCAGGACTGCTGGCTGGAGGACCCGAGCAGTCGGCCGACGTTCACCGCTCTGCGCCAGCAGCTCGATGTCATCATCGAAGACCACAGCACGGTCAGCTACATCAACTTTGACCTGACTGCCAGCGGCACTTGTTGCAACGGTGACAGCGACAGCGACAGCGACGACGGGCGACTGAGAGACAGCTGGTTGTCCACGACAGACGCTTCCGCCAGAGGTCAGCGGGACGACAGGACCACGTTGGACAAGATACTTGCAAAGGCTTCTAGTGTGCCGCACTTGGCCTTTGGCAGACCTGGGCAGTGTTCAGAATTCTTGAGGGATTCTGTGTCCGCGCATAGCACCGGTCACTTGTTGCCATTAGTGGATCCTCCCAGCGACCCGCGTACTAGACGTCTACCTCAGTGATTCAGAAGTTAAGTCACACTGGGGCAGGCAGTGGACTTTAAATTGTATATTTTCCCGGTCACAGTTTTGCTTGACCCATTTTGATAGCATTTGAGAATTCTGTAAAATAAAAAATTGCTACTATTGTTAATCTTCATGTAGTATATGGCACACGTTGCAGGTGACGTGATTATTATAAGTTACTTACATATACTTATTATATAAGTATTAAGCTTGTTCAAAATGAGTGCTCTTTTATATGCATGCGTAATAATAACTGTGTTCAGGCACAGGCCAATTGTGTACATTTAGATTTGATTGGAGGTGTGTAGTATATTTAGTTAATGCATGGTTGTTACACGAATGTGTATATAGTGTAATTATAATGTGTACATTTATTACAATAAAGAAATGGTAGTGTAGCTTATTGAGAACGTGTTCGGTGATGGAGAGAGAGGTGCCTGGGTGCTTCAGTGATGTAGATAACAACACACTATTAATCATAATGTGAAGCCTTTCTGCATATACAATCACATTGTGCGTTTGTTATCATGACAGCGCATTCAGGGTGAATGCATTCGTTATATCTTGACCAGCTTCAACGCCAACTAAGACAGGCCTGGTCCAGAAAAAGTAGATTTGTTTAAGAATATGATCAGCACAACCTAATTATTACATAATAATTTTGCATACAAACAGTTTAGTTACTAGAACGTGCCTGGAGCTAGAAAGGAAATGTGAGAAAAAATCACTATTGCCAATTGATTATGGCACTCTCGAGACCGCAGCAGATTTTCAGACTGTCCCAGATGGCAGCGACAGTGGTTACGCAGTGGTTCGGCTACAGTAGACCTGGGTGTTTTCTGAAACACTTGACCAGTTCTTACCTACATTAAGTTAAAGGAAGTCTCGACATTTATGTAAACCTTCTAGTCAATTGTGGCCAGAACGAATTTACTTTTGGTGGAGAAATGTACGGCCACTCAAGTTGGCGTTGCCTGAACTCTGAACAAGGATGACGGGAAGAGAGCACTTTGTACGAGAGCGCATCAGACGCTGGACTGCAAAGCACGAATGGTCGCTTTGACATTTTACATAATCGTAGTTCCAACGATTCGATCGTATCTGTTTGCCTGGAACGCATGCATATTAATAGCAAAAAGCTGTAAATAATGTTTAGTGCAAATAAGTCGCGTGTTGTTTGCTTTGTGTTGCACGCACTGCCAGTTAAGCATATCTATAGAGAACAATACACAACACAACAATGTACAATTCCCCGCAGACATCGATGACCACGCACATACAGGACCAGCGCGCATTTCCGTGGTACATCATGGAATTGGGCCGCGTTTTGTCTATACCATCTGGTTTATGATCAATAGGGATGGATGCCAAGATAGTTCATCAGTTCAAAGCCCGACCAACACTGGAACAGCCTGGGATGTGGGCGCCAGTGGCCTCGGATAACCCACTAACCTGGTTAGGACGGTTAAGTGCACGTACAGAGGTCATTAAAGGAAGATCAAATATGAATTAAAAAACTGGACGATTCAGCCAATTATTTGTTTGCAGACCGTTGATGAAAGAGATGCGAGAGCTTTGATTCTAGAATAGGTATGGTATGTGACGTGGTCCTTATATGGGTGGCCTGTACCTTAGCACCAGTGTGGTGATTCGGTTACAATATGCGCCAACACAGCATCGGGCACTGCCTTCATTCTTAGTTTATCTTCAGCCGTCACCGAAAAGAGGAGAGTAGCAAATGGGCCGAGGGTCTCTGTTTGACTCGACCAGGAATGAGACCATCGTACATAGCGTCTGTAAATGAAACACACAGAGGTGACTGTTAAATATTGCTATCAAGTCGGGGGGGAATGAAAGGATCTTAATTGCAAGGCAGAATATCGGCTAATGCAAAGTGGATCGGTACACTTTTCAAAGATTGTTTTCACTTTTATTTGTACCACAACCGGGGGTGAATTAGGATGCATTTACAGTACTGTTCTATAGCAATATGGTGGAGCAGATATTTTTCGAGAAGTGTTCAAGTACTCGAAGCAGAATTTTGAAAATGTATTACTCCATTCAAAATACTGCAAACAGTATTTTAATAGTTATATAAATAACAAAGTTATGCCATTTTATAGTCACTTTTATTCAAATATTTATCACTAACGTTGGATCTAATAAAAGGTATCGTAATAAATTTAACAGTTATGTGATTTGTAACTAATTACCTTTCATTTAAGCATATTTCCAACATCCTATGAGGATTTTGATTTTTTTTAAGTGCCTAAGCATTGCTCCTTTGCAATAGTAGGCCCGATAGTCTGAATGTTAACTAATGATGACACCAGGAGACATCTCTAATGGTCCGTATCCGAAAGCACAGATATTGGCTGTCTGTCTGTCAGATATTCAACTTGGCAGAGTTAGTGGTCCGACTCGAACGTTGCCGATCTTGTCTGGTGCCTGTGTTTCGGTGTAGTAAGTACCGTCCACCCACCGTCGAAACAGAACAATGTTGTTTACAGCCAGTGATTACCGTGGCCAGCACGGCGCAGTTTGCTTAGTTACGCCGCAATCAAAATGACGCCCGTGGCGTGGCTTCCGTCAAGTTTTACCTTTGGAGACAATGTTGACAACGGTTATATATGTAAGCCTTATAATAAGGCCTATATCAATTACATTCCTGCTAAATGTAAAGGCAAGTTCTTATATAGCGCAGTATCCAGTCCTCAGGACCGTTCAAAACGCTTTACACTTTGACTTTGTTTCCCTGACAGACCAATTCATTCCGACACCATCTCGGCTTCTCTGGGTAGCATCTCTGTGCTCTCGGCTACGGACTGTTGTGGTATGGCAGCTTGTCACTTTTATGTTTTTGCAATAAAGCAATAAAAAATCGCCTGAGACCAGATTTGTGTTTACAAAATATACAAATAAACTTGACAGAGGTTTTGCTAAGTAACCGGGAACCGTTTCACTAAGATTTTATGCTCTTAAAAAATCCATCCTGAAACAGAATATAACAAACAATTTCAGAAATTTCAAAATGAGTTACACTAACGTGTTCCGTTGAGCTAACATTTTCCGAGCGTTAGAAACTATCCGGGTGACGCTTCTGCGCATGCGCGATAAATGCAAACTCATGAATGTGCAGTGCAACACAAACCATTTATGATATAAATACCACGGATTGTACGTTAACTCTCCTGTGGTGATTACTGTGAAGAGTTTCTTTAAATTTCGTTCAATATATTATAATTTTACGTTTGTTTAAATCATTGTCACGATTATGGCACGTTGCAGTCACGTGATTTGCGCTTGCTATCATAACATGCCTTAAAACTTGTTTGCCTCGTGTTAATTTGCGACAAATACCTTTGCTGAAAGGTAATATACGTCCTAACTACAGCCCATGGCATTGATACCATAAATGCTTTGGGTTTCGCTGCACATTCATGATGTTACATTCATCGCGCATGCGCATAAACGTCACCCAGATTGGTTATACCGCCAGGGAAAATATATAAGCTACACCGTGGAAATTAAGCTACGGAGCAATATTTCCATCATACTGATCGATAATTTACACACTTGGTACAATTTGTCTATAACGTATTTATTACATGTTGAACGATGTTTAAAAATACTTTCCACCGACCATTTGGCAACAGATTCTTTTTTGCTCGCTATGCGAAGAATTAAAACACAATCCTTTAAAAGCTGCTGTGTTACCGAGGAAACTATTTCCGTGTCACACAAGACATGGCATAAACTGTTAGCGGAGCGTCGCTGTTGAAAATTATTAGTTTGACAGATTGCAGAGAGCGCCAGCATCATAAAACTGAAATCCTTTCGTCGAGTATAATAATATGAAGGTTAGTAGTCCTCATGTTAAGTTAGATACATCCTAAAGGTTCTCACAAAAATGATTAATTAATATCACAACAACCTTGACCTTCGCGAAGCTGTAATTTCGTAAAATGCACTGCAAACAAGATTACAAGGGCCAAGGGGTCAAGACGCTAATGGTGTGTAGACTGTAGGCAAGTGATACTTTAGCACACTTTTAATCGCTAACTTTTTGAAGACGTATTATTTGGTTGTGGACAACTGGATGTTTGCGTGATGTATCCAGTACAACGCAGTTTGCTTTCGTCACAATCAAAATTTCACTTCCGTCAACTAAGCTTCACAACCAATGACAATGTCAATGTTGATCACTTCTTTCGTTCGAGTGCAGGCCTACTCACAGTACTGTTGTAGTACTAACGCGCTGAGTAGGGCCTGTGAATGCTTCGCAGCAGAGAGGAGCAAGAATAATATTCAGCTTCAACATCTCGTGTCGAAAATGTACAGTGCAGAATCGGGTAATCTTCCAGGTAACTGACCTCAATTATTGGGGCTTTTAGGGGCTTTTCAAAACAGTTTTACCAACCTTTTCGATGTGTATATGTTCGGAATGTCATTCTACATCACTTCCGGTACAAAGAAGTCAGATATTAATTTTTTATTGTGTTTTAGAGTCATTTAATGCCGTCGAGTAGACGTAAATAAGCCGATGTGACAGGGCGTGAGCAGTTAGCGCATCACAGATGCATCAGGACCGCAAAGACAATGTCTTGCGATTTGCGGATATGTCCCTAAACGTAAGGCTATATCATTAATTAAAAAGATGGTAAAACTGTTTTGAAAAGACCCTAATAATTTAGGCCAATTAACTGGAAGATTACCCAGTATCGTGTAGACGGGAGGCCCATTTAGGTTGTTTAGATGACTCCAGACCAGAGAGTTAAGAGTTATATAAGTCTCTTGGTAGGACGTTCCACAACCTGGTGGAGTAAGAAAGAACGATCATTGATAAGGCAACGGTTATATGTGAATTACATTACTGTTACTGACGGCTTCTCAAATCAAGTGTGCGTGCGTGCGTGCGTGCGTGCGTGCGTGCGTGCGTGCGTGCGTGCGTGCGTGCGTGCGTGCGTGCGTGCGTGCGTGCGTGTGTTTCGGGCGTCGTTCACAAGTACCCACTGACTTAGAGGGCTGCCTTTTGTGTTTGCTGCTATATGCCATCTTCGGTTAAGTCGCATAGCTGTGGTTAATTCTATCGGTTCGGTTGAATCCGACGTAAACGAGGTTTATTGTATCTATTTTTATTGTAAGTGAAGAATGTTTGTAATAGGGCGTAATATTGGATGCGGGTCACGGGGAAGACGTTCAGTGCAACATAGATACAATCACAGGACCCGGTTGTATATTTATGAGTCAGCAAAGACAACAACAATTGCGCAACACAGAGAGGTAAACAAAGACGATTGTATTGTAATGACCGGTTACTATTTAACACAACCAGTGGAACTCACCCGGGCATGCAGGAACGCAATTCAATATCTGTACTATGTTATTGTGTCCGTGCACCTGCAGGATGTCCCGGAACCAGTCTTTTATGGTGACCGTAATACTCGGTGTACATTCGGCGTGACATTGCGTCCAGCCGCGGACGACGACTGTTTCGTACTGATGGCGTGATCTCTGCATTCACACCAAGTATGCGGGTCATTTCTTACGCGTAGAGAGAGGACAGTTCACCCGACCCGTCGGCGTCACGCAACCAGTGCCGCCCAACTGCCCCAAGGCGGAGGGGGAGGCACTTTCAAGTGAGAGCGACCATGGCACATTCAGTCGAGGACGAGTCGACCGCAGGGTGGATATGCTTGTGGTGGAGAAGAATACGCCTACAGCGCCGTCAACCCTGTCCGAATATCAACAGCTGACGGAGGGTTCATCTTCACAGAGTTCACCTGCACAGATTGGCAACAGTTGCACATTATGTCACGAATGAAGCCGCTGGTGCGTGGCTGTCATCTATTATGGAATGTCAACCCTTCAATGGAATTTAGATCCTGGTGTTGGTTTCCATAGGATCTACATTCTACATCGGTCACAGATTATGGATCCTATAGAAAATGGCCATGGTGGTCAATATTCTATACATAGACCCATAGTCTATGACCTTTGTCAAATATGTACCTACATACAATATGGACCCGGTATCTAAAGAAACCCGACGTCCCTGTGATGATAAGTCACGTCCAGATAATATGGTCCCATAGTAAATGGGTCATACTTTAGTTGACATTTGGCTGCTAATCACATTAGGTAGGTAGGTAGCTGCTCCCGAGATGTTTTAATGATAAAACACGTGCCGCATCGGAAACCTGACCGCTGTTGGCGGTTGGCCGTTGATGGTTGCGTTCTGGGCGGTGACTGTGCTTGCGTGCACATATGTCAATGACTCGACGCGTTAATTACTCTGATTATACCGATCTTTATCGATGTTGCAAACAAACTTTCAAAGTATAAACACAACCACCCCAACCCGCCCAGTAAAACATCCGGGAACCGCCCCTGAAATCGACCCGATCAGATCTCGCTCAGCCCCCAGGGACAGTGGGCCCCGGGGTGGGGTTCGATGAACGTGTTCTACGTATCGTGTCACGAACTATGGGACGGCGACTGGCGTCAACGCGGAACTCTGGCGCGCGGCAAACACGCCCGGACACTGCCACTTAGCCAAACAACAGCGCCCACGACGTCGACGGAGCTTCTGTCACCGTCTGATTGACGCGATCGTCATTGAAGGCGGACCGGCCTTCACACGTAGCGTCCCGTTCCCGACCTGCTCGTCACTATCTGCCGTGCCATCGACAGCCGCATCTCCGCGCTCATTTGCCCCTCTAATGCCGTGCCCGGCGGCGCGCTCCCGCCATCCCCGGCGCTATTGTCGTCTGCCACGATCACTGAACCGTATCGCGTCAGTCGACGGACGCTGAATGGCGTCGGTGCGGGCGTGTTGCGGGCGCGCTGGCAAACCCGCGCATAACCGATCATTTCGGTTCAAAGGCGAAGCAGATATGACGCGGCGTGGTGTCAAATCGCAGCTTTCAGGGCAGCACAATGATTACCGTGCGCGTACGTGCGAGCCGAGCCGAGCCGAGCCGAGCCGAGCCGAACCGAACCGAACCGAACCGAACCGAACCGAACCGAACCGAACCGAACCGAACCGAACCGAGCCTTCGACAGTTTCGCTCTTGTACGGCCTGTTTAACTCGGAGGTAGCTTCATGCTAACAACTCACGTACAAATGCATGTAAAACGCCTTCAAGCTAACCCTAAACCAAACCCTAATCCAAACGTTAATTCTAACACTAACCTTAAACTGAACCCTAAACCGTGAGTACGTGAGTGGTTAGCAAGAAGCCACTACCGTTTACCGAGGCGTTGTCTGATCGCGATCACAACAGCGCATCTTCACGACTCACTGTCTTCCGCCAGTTTCCCGCGACGAATCTCTCGATCCCTGACCATAAGCAGAACGGTCACCGAAGCGTAGGATTGCGGTCGGTTAGCAAACTGCCACCGGTGCCGCGGAAAAAAGTGTCGAAACTGTCAAATGGTGTCGACGTTTTTTCTACATAATATCATGCACAGTCTGTCTATACCGGGAGTATATATATATAGGACCCGTTGTTGTTAATCGTGTCTGTTTGATCAAGATACCCCTGCCCGTGAATCGTGCTATTTTACCTGACGCAGACAAAGGCTATTATAACGTCGTCTGTGTAATCACCATGACGCAAAAAATGGCCGCCAAAGGCACGCGACTTTTCCCGTTTCTTCGGTTTGCGCACTTCTGAGGAGCGGTGGGGTTTGCCTGGCATGCACCGGGGCCGCAGACACTTGCGTCTCGCACAGAGTGGCTCATTGATTTGTCAAATTGACAATTGGCCGCTTCACAACGTGCAAAAGACGTGGGAATTGTCCTCCGCTTCCTCGATTGCCGGTTACCACGTTACACGGGGCCGCATAATGGCGGCGTTGTTCGGGCGTTGCAAAATTATCGTCAATTACCCGACAACTTTCGTTGGCGCAGATTGAAAATAACTCATTACGTTATGTAAATGGCGCGGCGCAAAAAGTCGGCCGGCCAATTTGCCCCTCCGCGGGTTGCTACATCAATCGCCCGCGTTCGTCCGTATCAATATTCAGCGGATCGACGCGCGCGTGTTGCCGCGGATGGAATAATTAGCTGTACCTGTGATGAATACATCGGCGTTGCGCACCCCGCTTTGGCGTTGCCCGCCTGTCACGTGCGTCGGCGATACGTCACCGGTTCGGGTGAATTTGTTTTCGCCGCGGCATTAAATTGGTTTTAATTTGGCGGATAACGTATAGCGCCAGTCGCCGGAGCGGCCGCCTGGATCGACCGGGCCGCAGACGTAAGTGACGCGGGCCCACACCTGGGCAGGTAAAGCCGGATGTCTGCGTGAGGGCCGGATAAAAATGTAACCCCACACCCGCTGGCGGGATGTGGGGTGCTTATGTAATGTAATATATGGTGTTTAGGACACGTCAGAGCGTTTTACCCCTCACTCGACTGCATGAAGGCGGCTTGTGGTGGTTCTGTCGTTGCCTCGTTAAGTCCGGGCTACGGGCGAAAGAAGATCTCTCGCTGAGTCCTGCGGCATTCCCGCCTGCAGATAACGGCGAGTTTTTTCATCTTATATATTCTGCATCCGTGGTTGGAAACAGGCGTAGATTCGCGACTGTCTCCGAGTAACGCGTAGTCCACCATCGCATTCAAACGCAACGACTTGCCTCTGTGGGTGCGTGACCGGTGCAACTGGTCGACAACTGCGTCGATGATGAGAGCGGAGAACTGCAGGGAAGAAAGACTGGGATAAATAAAGTAGATGTCCGGTGAGTAGCGGGAAGAAGGAGACGAGGACGACCTAGATTGCGTAGGGAGATGTTTGGAGGGATTAGCAGATATCTGGAGGACGGGGAATAGCCACGGCTGGTGACGGAAACAGTACAAAGACAGCGAGGAACATGAGCGAGACGTCGAGGATCAGGATCAAAGCACGCAGACTCACTCCTGACATACAAAGACAGAAGACAATAAAAGAATATTTAGTGACCTATATTAGTTTATGTGATAATTTAAAAAAGTACTATTTACGTTCGACTTTCGCAGATTAATTTATCTGGAACCGGTCAAAGAAGGCGTCGGTGATGCCCCAACAGCCCTTGCGGGCAAGGTGAAGGTGACCTCTTATCAAATTAACCCGTCGAAAAATCGAACTGCGCAGGTCTGTTTGCATATTTACAAATTCCCTTATGCCGTTGTTCGTGCTCCTTACCGCGCACGACCGGAACACGGCGACGTTTTACAAATACGCGTTGACGCGTTTTGTTCGTTTTTGTTCGTGCATTTGAATCTTCACGCATCGCGGTACACTTTGAGAAAACCCGCTCGAACCAAACCAAAACATAATCCCCGTGTGAAGAAGCGGGACACTCCGCCGCGCTCCGTCCTCCGTCCTCCGTTCTCGTTCGTCCGCCTTTGTCGCTTCCGGTCGAGCGGGGAAGGAGGAGGAATTATAGACATTTGCTCGCGCAGAGTCGTCGCTGGATGAGACGTTCCATTGTGTGCCGCTGAGTCCGGAACCGCCTCGTCAAAGCGCGAGACGGCGCGAGAGAGGTGCGAGACTTCGAGACGTATTAAATAACGGAATGGTTAGTGTGACTCGGCCGGGCGGTTGGTTCCTTGAGCGCTGTCAGGTGCCGCCCACGCGGGTTATGTCTTCGGTGAGGTCGTCGTCGTTACAATGGTGTCTTGGGGTAGGGACAGAAGCAGAGTCGTTGACCCGTCGTTACGATGCCCCGTATGTATATATATATATATATATATATATATATATATATATATATATATACAATATAAATAATGTGCTTAAATAAACTAAATAACGTAACAATTCATATAAAAGAGATATATATATATATATATATATATATATATATATATAGTTAATTACATGTAATTATTAGAAGTAATTCACACACACACACACACACACACACACACACACACACACACACACACACACACACACACACACACACACACACACACACACACACACACACACACACACACACACACACACACACACACACACACACACACACACACACACACACACACACACACACACACACACACACACACACACACACACACACACACACACACACACCACACACACACACACACACACACACACACACACACACACACACACACACACACACACACACACACACACACACACACACACACACACACTTTTATATAAGTTAATTACCACGTAATAGTTAGAAGTAATTCATTATTGATTTAGTTTTGGCAAGAGTCTCCTCTCCCTTACATGGCATAATAATTTATTTTCTAGTTATGCATATGCTTTCCATTGTCTTTTTATGCATACTTGAATATAGTGTGTGGTTTGCTTAGTTTTATTTTGTAACGACCTTTTAATTTATTCGAATGTAATGATCCGGTTTCTTGGTTCATTGTTAATTAGTTAATGTCAAGAAACCCCCCCCCACCCGTATATTTCGGCTATCTCTCACAAGCCTTCTTCAGCGGACGGAATATACGAAAAAAGAAAAGAAAACCGTTTCTTGAGAGGTAAATCATTTACTAATTGACCATTCTGTTGTTTTGCATATGTGGCACAACTGAATATTCTCTGTCCCTTCGGCATCGTGACAGTTTCCCAAATAAGGAGGAGGACATTTCGTAAGCAATCGTTTATATGAATATATTAACTAGTCCACCCTTCAATGGATTTGAAAAGTGTATTGTTCATCACGTTATATACCAGTCGGTTTTATTTACACTTTCCATCCTGCCCTTTCCTCGCTCATGTTAACCCGTCCATTTCTTATCTCAATGGAGAGAAAAGGCAGTACATCAAACACATTTGTTGGCGAAACGTTCTCCCTCGCTGGTTGAAGAATGTCTGTTTGCGAACTGCCCTGGACTCACTGCCTCCTGTAATGAAGGCACTGCGCAATGGTGGGTTCACCTTGCTAAGAGCGTGTTTGTATATAGCGTGTCTTCTGCGTCTTGAGCGGCCGTTGGCCAAGACGCAGCCACGCGTGTCGTCACTGTAAATGCATTAATGAAATGAAGCTCGACTGGTTGTATCCTAAGTGAATCTACTTTAAAAAGTGTTAAGAGCATTAGTTATTGTTTGTCTGTTTCCCGTAGGAATGTACTGTGTGTTCCCACACATTCGTGAGTGCATGCACAAGGTGCAGCAACAGCAGCAACAGCTTAAAGCTGATTCTTTCTTTATTGGATTGGAAATGGGAACTGTGTGCTTCTTAGTGTACCCGCCATTTTTATTGGGTTATACAGATAGTGTGTGCGTGTCCGTGTGTTCGTGTTGTGTATGTATAAATGTATGTATGTATGTGTATGTATATATATATATATATATATATATATATATATATATATATATATATATAGTATGTATAAATATATATATATATATAATATATATATATATATATATATATATATATATATATATATATATAAAGTAGTTTATATACCTTTATTGACACCACAGCGTTCAATTCAATTCAATCAATTTATTCCAAAACACACAACATGATAAACAATCAAAACAAGTCAAGTCCATAGTCAGTCACGTGGTATGGTATACAGTCGTGAAGAAATGTGTTTTGAAAGTGAGTAGACGAAGTTATAAACTCACAAGTGTCTACCGCTGCGTTGTGTCTAGGTTTGCAACAATAAATACTGTAGATTTAGTGTAAGCTTGTTTTGAAACTGTATCGCTTGTTTACAATTTGGCTGTGTTTTCGGGGTTGAGAGTTTCAATTGACAACATTGTTACGGGCTTAATAAAGTAACTAAACACTATACCTTCATCGTATAATATATAACTTTCTAGTACACACAGAACAGTGACGTATTAAATAAAGTGTGTGTCACCTACGTGCTCACATCCTTCTTTTAAAGTGCTTCCCTTGAAAAACTGCACCTAGCTTTACATATGGAGCCAAGAGATTGTTTGAAGCGAAAATAATTAATATGTTCGAAATATATTATTTATTCAAAGCCTCAATTAACGTACATAATATTAACAATAAATTGCAAAGGAAATGCGTCCTCGATACGATTTTGTTGTTCACAACACGTTAGTTCGTTTGTGTAACGAGTTTTATAAAGTATCTACACAATTAATAATATTGAACCCGTTTATATATATATATATATATATATATATATATATATATATATATATATATATATATATATATATATATTATATAATAATGTATATATAATTTCCATGTATATATATATATATATATATAAATTCATACATATAATTATTATAAAGTTTCCATAAAATGATTAAGTAATATCGATAAGCTACAAACATTCGAATCAAAAATGTCGATAATAATGTACTACAACACGTGTGTGTGTGTGTGTGTGTGTGTGTGTGTGTGTGTGCGTGCGTGCGTGCGTGCGTGCGTGCGTGCGTCGCGCGCATGTTTTGTGTGAATATAATATATATATATATATATATATATATATATATATATATATATATATATATATATATATATATTACTCATAAAACAATCGTTCAGATAACCAGAGAAATCGTTGTTTGCCTACAACCCGGTGAATAACTGCTGGAAAAACCCGCGTAACGGAATTTTAGCTAAATCATCGGGCTATGACTTGTGAATCCACGCGTACCTGCCGGAGTAATGTACAGCTGTCGTGTTGACACGCACAAGTCTGTGAGAGGGTATGGCGTAAAAAAGCTTCGACTGCTCCAGCCCTGGCCGTATAGGAACACGGTTTTACTATTACGTGCCTTGTGTTGGCGACAATATAATCCACGTCTTTGTAACTGTGTGGACGAGAACGAAAAAGCGGAACGTGTTGTGCTATTGTCCACGTGATTTATGGTATGATATTAATTCTCGGCGACAATGTCAGCGGGAGGTGTATATAGTGTTTCTTCTCTTTTAATTGGCACTTTACCTCACCTGTGCTGGCGAGTGAACACTGAGAACGGTCTCATTCAAGGCTCGCAGACTTCATAAATCTTCGTAGGACCGAGCAGCGCCCAGTGGTTCAACCGGTGTGAAATCTTTGGCGCGCTTGTCACGAGTTCTATACGCTCTGCCATTGCGTGTGTGCGTGCGTGCGCGCGTGTGTGCGTGCGTGCGTTATGTGTGCCCACGCAGGCAAACGTCGCATTCCGATGTGAACGAGATAATAATAATAAATAAATAAATGCAAGTAGAATAAACAAATGCAAGCAAATGATTTCGGGAACGAAGCTAACAGCCGCATTGTGTCCTCACAACATCGGACACTTGTCACAAGGACAATGTCTTCAGTCAGTGCACTCCGATGGTGATTCCTTTAAAGCACATTATAAGCTCATATATGTCGTGGGACGAGATCAACTGTTAGAGCATATTTTGTGTGTGTGATTGGTGTAACAGGTGTCTACAATCTGAGGTCCCCACGCATCTGTAAGAAGTCACCGGGCCACGTCTTCGACTGGCCGACGTTGTTATATTGTTTCTGGTTTTACTTTAGACGGTGGACAATAAGAACCAGATTAGAATTATACTTTTTTTAATATTTAATCATTTTGTTCTGATGCTCATCTTTACTCGGAGATCGTATTTCCGAATAATTATGGCATATATCATATATATATATATATATATATATATATATATATATATATATATATATATATATATATATATATATATATATATATATATATATATATATAATATATATAATATATATATATATATATATATATATATATATATATATATATATATATATATATTATACACTATTTACTCCATGGGCTTACTTTTATGTTTGCAACTTTCATTGTGTATATGCAATTATATACGATATATGCTGTGGTAGTTACATCAATGTTACGAAAACAATAGCATATCATGTTTTTGCAACAAACGTTATATCGTGCCGTCGTCGTCATTATTAGTACATTTCGTGAAACAAAAATAATAATTCAAACGTAGTCAGTCTTAGAATACGAAATTAATTGCAATCAGTATTAATATATATATATATATATATATATATATATATATATATATATATATATATATATATATATATATTTGTGTGTGGGTGTGTGTTAAGTGTGTGTGTGTGTGTGTGTGTTACGTTTGGATGATTATTTTTGTTTAAAAAAAATATTATAATAATGACAAGGACGGCACAGTACGTTTGTTGCAAAAATCATTATATATGGTAGTTTTCGTAACTTTGATATAAGTACCCTAGAATATATCGTATAATCGCATATATGCACAATGAGAGGATCAGAGATAAAGGTAACCTATCGTAATGGAGGTGAAACTGGCAGGAGTTAGTAAAGTCTAGTGTTATGTCTCCGAGAGCCAGATGAACGCACCATCTCTCGCCGAGACCACACGCGCGGGCGCAACCTTCTAACCTTCTATAGAGTCCAGCGAAACGTCGACTAAGTTAATTCACACTCGCCTAGAGTAGTCTTGAAAGCGGCGTCTTCTCAAGTCAAGAGTCTATCAAGCACGCTCTGTTAGCCAGCCATTGTGCCGGCCGGCGGCGGCAACGACTGTAAAGTAAACAGACGGGGCTCGACAGGTGCGCCTGTGTGTATAGCGTGTGTCAATAAAAACGCCCATTCGCGGTAGGGACGCCATCAAAACGCCGATACATTATCACGGCACAAAAAACGCGTTTAGTCACACAATTCGCAGTTTTCCTTCCGATTTTACGATTTACTTGATGCGTTATTGGTGCAGCGGTGGTGTGGTCGCGATGACGGTTATGGAGCGGCGGTGGTGTGGTCGCGATGACGGTTATGGAGCGGCGGTGGTGTGGTCGCGATGACGGTTATGGAGCGGCGGTGGTGTGGTCGCGATGACGGTTATGGAGCGGCGGTGGTGTGGTCGCGATGACGGTTATGGAGCGGCGGTGGTGTGGTCGCGATGACGATTATGGAGCGGCGGTGGTGTGGTCGCGATGACGGTTATGGTGCGGCGGTGGTGTGGTCGCGATGACGGTTATGGTGCGGCGGTGGTGTGGTCGCGATGACGGTTATGGAGCGGCGGTGGTGTGGTCGCGATGACGGTTATGGTGCGGCGGTGGTGTGGTCGCGATGACGGTTATGGGGCGGCGGTGGTGTGGTCGCGATGACGGTTATGGTGCGGCGGTGGTGTGGTCGCGATGACGGTTATGGTGCGGCGGTGGTGTGGTCGCGATGACGGTTATGGTGCGGCGGTGGTGTGGTCGCGATGACGGTTATGGTGCGGCGGTGCCGGGTCGTGTAATTGCCACACGTATCACCTTTGTGAGAGCTGGTCTTCAACTAGGTCTAAGAAGAATGAATTCCTGATTTTACCGTCGAGTGCGTTCGTTTACGGCGCAATGGTTTAAACTCTTTATTAGTTCGTTAAGTGTGTAATGACGAAATACAATATATTTTCCCACACGCAGTTGGTTTTGATGCTACGTTCCAATCATATTGTGCTTTATACGACTTGTTGAACTCGAAAGTTCAGAAGCAGCCCGATTTCACTACTTATAAATGTATTTCAAGGGGGGTCACGGTGGGTCAAAACACGAGCTCAATGGAGCGGAACATTAAACATGTCTACAACGACAGGAAATTTTTATATTCATTCATATCAACGTTGTCGCCGACCAGATTTGTAATCGTTTGTCCAGCATGACTTGCCGTGGCAGGCCAAACACCACGTGATAGACTCGAGGGCGTAATCATTGGAACCAGTCAGACGACGGGCATATAATATAACTGGTTAGTGTCAGTGTAATTATTCGTTAGAGTAAGGCTTATTGGTATACGTAGTTAGCGTTACGGTCAGGTAGAGTTTGGGCTAGGATAAAATAGCAGAAACTAATTATGGTTATTTATGGTTATGGTTTTAATAATTACGCAGTCGGCTGCCCTCTGAGCTCGCAGAAGAAAACTACGGCGACTGCTGTAGCCGAGTCGCGTGTAGTCGGACGATGATGTTGACAGCGTCCCCGGAGTAGCTTTGGGCGGGAGACCCCGTGGCTACTCATAAACGCCTCCCACCAGTTTATTGTGTCGCGCACCAGGCTCTGTCCTGCCGATGCGTCGACGACACAATGAACGCCGTCGGCCCAGCGCGGCCTAGTGACGGGGCGTGGCTGACGGACTGAAGACTGAAGGATGAAGGCTCAAGGAAGCGGCGATGGAGGCTAATTAGACTAATCGCTTTACTTCGGCCGATTGATGCGGGCAACCTGTCTGTGCCTTTGATCGGCACCTATTATCGCTCGCCCACGGTCGCGTCAAGCGCCTTGCGTAAGGTTAGACGTAATCTCGCAACGCCTCGCAAACTGACGTAATACGTGGTCACGTGTTTTTGTGTAGGCGTATGTGTAAAATCACCATTGCCTGCAGTGCCTTCTTTAATCACTGAATGGTTTTTATTTAACACTGTTAGATGCATAGACCTCAGCAAATGTTTCCCTTTGGGGTTAGCTGTATTGCATCACAAACATCGCAGGCTTGTGACGATATGGTGTGCCCTTACTCTGCATTTCGTGACGATATGTCATATGACCAAACGTTGTAGTTTCCTTAATTACCGGTGTTCAGTGTGTAGGTCATTAGTCTTTATTTAGTGAGCAAGATATGTATTGCTAATTCAGTAAAATTATTCTAACAAAGGGAATTAAATTTCCCACAGCAAGGGGGGTCGGTATGTGACACAGTGTCTTTTTGACATCTCTGGGGAGTATCATTCTCACGCGCACGTACACACGCACGCACGCACGCACACACACACACACACACACACACACACACACAACACACACACACACAACACACACACAACACACGCACCACGCACGCACCACGCACACCACACACACACACACACACACACACACACACACACACACACACACACACACACACACACACACACACACACACACACACACACACACACACACACACACACACACACACACAATTGCTACCAACTGCGTATGTATCACACACACGCACATGTCTCTAATATACGCACACATAGTTACAAATAAAATAGACTCGTGACACAAAATCGCCTTCAAATATACATTATATTATTGAGATGTCAATATATATATATATTACAAATATTCATCCGGGTTCTTGACCCCCGGAAATTCAACAGGCGGAGACGACATTTGAATCACGTGATTGCGCGAGACGTTTGCATAAATACAAATATTACATTTTGTCCACCGATATTTGCAACACGTGTGAATATGGACAATGTCACCGATAACTATTTCACTACTTCATACACGAGAGGGAATCCGGTATAATCCCAGTTTCAATTTGTAATATCGCAAACCACAAATCTGGCCAGAAAACCGTTGAACCACTGGAAAACACGTCACGTAATTACCGTATGGGTATATTTTAAACGCACCTTTAATTTCGTTTTCACGCATTTCTTAAGAATAGGCTACATTAATATAAATCCCGTATCAGGGTTTTTTCGGTGTTGTTTGGTTATGGGTAATGGTTCACTGTCCAAAATTACTGGATTGTTTTCTAATTATATGAAATTCAATCACACACACCATTCATTGTGGTGGGCTAACACAAGACGAAAGTTCAACAGTTCGTAACACGGTAATATCAGTTGTTATCAACCTAAACGGATAATGCATCGATTAGAATACAAGTCCAAGTTTCTTACAAGATACATCACAACCGCGAACGACACTTGGCATACTAAAATGGGGGCACAGTTCCCTAAAGTACGGCCGAAAATACAGTGATACCTTCGTCAGAACAATTGTATTAATAGAATCATTTATGCTAACAAAACGGAATACCGTATGGTACCCAATAGATGCACGGTGTATAAATAAAACAATCCAAGACAAATAAACTCGTAAAGTGTTATGACAAACGGAGGTAATTTCTACGGGATAAAGGTGTACAATTCATGTGCTGTTTTGATGAACTATGTTTTTAATGGAAAGATACATCTAGTATTGCAAGCGCTTCTATTTGGTACCACACGGTATCGATTTACGATGCCCTCAACGGATATTCCGCACGTATCATGCACGTCACATCTCGTTTAATTGCGCATGGTTGAGACCCGTAGACCGGACGAAGACTGACGACCACACGCATGCGCACACATCTCTGTGCATATGTACACACCTCGTTAAAACAATCATATATTTACCCCCCCGTGTTGACGCATAGAAATGTACATGCGCAGCTAAACTTCTTGTAACCTCACGCATGTCACGTGTCTTTTCTACTGCAGCGGATTCGTTAATTTTCTGTCGACCTCCCTCCCTGTCGCAAACATGTCCCTGTCGCAAACATGCCGCGCCACAACCGCAGGCGCCGGGCTGTTGACAGACGCAGCGCGATTTCCCCTCTAACAATAATAAAATATATAACTATGTACAGGTTTCGCTTTTGTCGTAAATAATAAAATAATTTACATAATACTTTACACATACATAACATTATCATCGTTCGTTGCAGATTTATAACTACGCGATTCGGCGTGCCGTCTCTCGAATCCATCGTGTGAGCGATATTTGAGGTCCTGAGATGTGTTTATGGCGGCGGCTCACTTGAAAAACGGAAAATCCATTGTTCGCTTACGACTCCCCGTCCGTGGGTCGCGCGTTGGGTGCTCTAGAGTATAGCCTACGTTAACGTTGCTGCCACACGCCCGGCTGTCGCCATTGTGTCTACTGTCGATCTAGCTGCCCTAGCAGTGTAACGTTATTTTATAGATATAATATATAAATTTACGTTTCCGTCGCATTCTTTTTCTACCGATGGTACCTATGTCCGTAGTCCTAACTTAGTGTGTACATGTCGTCGCTTCTCAGCTGTTGCGTCGGTCGCTACTTGCTAAAGTCTGCGTCAAAGATGTCAGCCATTGTTGTCATTCAGACACGCCGCGGTGCCGAGTGACTCCGTATTGATCACATCGGAAATGCTCGTCGTTCACGGCTAGACGGGGCAATTAGGGAACGAGACGAAATCATCTCTTATTTGGCGTTTACGAGCGTGGCTGCGCAGATCCAGGAAAAGCGCCTGAGTCATTCCGTATGTCGGACGCCAGAGCCGGAGGTTGACAGTGACGGTGACCTGGATTTCGAGTACAGGCCGAGCGCGAAGTTGCGGCGCGCAAGTGGCCCCTGTCACCGCGCCATTCAGTCACCGGGCATCCGTCATCAATCTTTCGGCGTGCTTGTCAACAGCTATCGTCGCGCAGGTTCGAAAAGTGCGTCATTACTCAACCGGCCGCACTATCTGTGGTCATCGCGTCGCTTTTTGTGCGTCTCCACGCGGAGGTTGGGTCGGACTCCTTCAGCCGGCGATGGGCGGTGCTCGGCCCGCCACCGACACCAATTAACGCACCGGGCTGCGGGTCGGCCACCAACCAATCTCCTCGCCGTCTGCGCACAATGGTGGGGGATTTTATCGAATTTGGAGGTAAAGGGTGTGTGACACGTATTCACGTCGCCAAAACACACGCCCTTTCTTTCAGGGCACTTTCACGCCCTACAAGTGTCGGGTATCGACAACAGGGTCTGCCGTGTTAAGCGCTGTTGATTTTGCAAGATATCGGCGACTTTATCGAATGCTCTGCAGCTGGGTCAGATCTTCAACCGAGAGCACATTGGACAAGCGGGACGTAAATTACTGAGTGTTAGACAAGATATGGTAACATAATTTCAGTCGCCATATTTGTTAAATTTCGCTGCGCATCGGCCACGTATACTTTAAAAGGTTCTAATCACCTGTGAAATAATTCAATATCATTTGACATACCAACATGCGAGACACCCAGTAATAGACTCAGTTCGTAAAAAACCCAGAATACCTATATATCATTCAGGAACTGGCTGGCAGGAAAAAAAACACGTGGGAGTTACTCGACTATTGATGAAATGATAATGCATTATCTAGGCGCAGGCGAATGTGTGATCTAGCTTGTTGAAGTAGGTTCAACGACGTTCGTGTTTCGGCTATAGACAAACCGACAAGTCAACCGGAAGTCCACCTTTAGTTGGATATGCACTGTTTGGCTATTGTTAATGGCAACTGCAGCGTCACTGATCGATTGTTTGTATATTACGCAGCCAACTGTGACGAAGGAGGTATGTCTTACACAGCGGGCGGCTTTGAAAAACACACATACTGCAAACTGCATTGCCGGCTCGGTGCGGGGGATAACATGCATCAAGACTGGCTTGTGCACTCAGTGACGACTCAACTAAAACAATCGCTTTCCCAATACACTGAGCACATCCACCTCGATGGCGAAACAAATCGCGTCGTTCTCCGTCTGTCGTCATCGATCACGTGACGGCGATGCGTTTATGGAACCATTTGTCACGGAGATCTCTCGTTTGTTTTCGCTTTCTTCGCGTTCGCCGAAAGCCCGTCATTTGTGACTTTGCATTGGCGCCCATCCCAACAGCGCCAATCAGATGCGCCATGCATGCGTGTCGGTCTACCTCGTAGGCAGTCATTCGGGTGTGCCGGGTCGAGTGCATGACTCCGTAACGGCGTGCACTGCGCGTCCGTGCGCGCACGTCCGTGTACACGTTCGTCGCACGCCGTACGGCGAGAGGGCGGCCCGACGACGGCGGGGTGAGGCTTGGACCGCGGCTCGAGAGGCGCGTTTCGCCACCGACACGAGGCGGCACGTCGGAAGTGCGCGCCACGCGTGTGTGCGACTGCAGCGCTGCCGCGGCGACAGCGCCGGCGGATTGAACGACCACATGACCGCGCGCGGCGGTCACGCGCCGGGCCGCCATCACCGACACCCGCACGACTCGACCACCATGTCCTGGTAGTTCTTCAGCACCACCTTGTCATACTCGTCCAGGTACAGCATCGAGATGGGACTGAGCTCCGTCGGCACACAGCACGGCCGCGGCACGGCGCGCGGGTTCACGCTGTTCACCAGCGTCTGCACGATGGCGTGATTCGTCGAGTTGAGGTGGTCCGGCAGGTAGAAGGGACAGTCGCCGTGGCAGAAGTACGCCTTGTAGCCGGCCGGCGCCACGATCCAGTCGTTCCAGCCGACGTCGCTGAAGTCGACGTAGAGCATGTGTCGTCGACACTGGCTCTTGCCTTTGCGCTTGCGCGAACGGCGCCCTTTGCCACGCCCGCCGCTGCGCTTAGTCCGTCGCCCGCGCGGCGCGCTCGCGTCGTCGCTGAATGTCACCAGCAGGGGGCGCTCGGTTCGCCACTGTTCGCTGGTCATGCGCGTGGAGCGTCTTAACCGCACGTGCCCGGTGGGACGGCGTCCGACGATGTCGTGGACGTGGACCTCGAGGCCGTGGTTGCTGCTCGGCTCACGCAGCCACTGCAGCACGGCCGGTCGGATGTCGAATGTCTCCCATCGCGACCGTCGCGCGTCGACCACCCGCGTGTCCAGGAGACGCGTGTGAGCGTCCGGACGCCGCGACGTCGACGGGCGGATTATCTCGTAAATATTTATCCTAACTCTGTGCGGCTGCGCGTCACTGCTGCTTCCGTTCGTTGCACTGTTCGTTACGCTGTCCGCGCTCTGGTTGCGGTACAGCCTCAGTTCGGCCGCGTGCAGTGTCTCGTCCCACGACACTGATGACACGTCGAATGTGAGCGTCACTCTCTCGCCGCCATCTTCCGACATCGCCTGATGCGGTTCCGCGGGTTTCCGCCGCGTCCGCTGCGTGTCCTTCCAGTCGCCCGTCGCCTCCGTCTCGTCTGCAAAACACAAAGACACGTGTTAACACGACAAAAACGCCAACGAAGATGAAGATGGCGCGACAATGCCAACACGATAAGCTGAAACTCGAACCGAAATATTAATGTGAAATCTGATATTACGACGCTTCCACCGGCCGCAATCGGGCGACGCGTGAGTATCGCTTACAGGCGGCGGCGCGCACGCGTGCCGGGTCGGGCGGATGTGTGCCTAGCGACGCGGTTGCGGTGAAACTCCGGAAGCTGCGCAGATCGCCGGGACTGATATCCCTTTGGCGGAGGGACAAAGAGGCCGCGTATAAAGCGAGATCGCGCAGGTAGCGGGTGATAGAAAAAAGGCGATAAAGATCCAATGCGACCATCTGTCAATTGACGGGAAGTGCGATGATCACTCTGCAATCGGCGGCCGATCTGAGATGGTGGACTTTGAAGCCGGCCGGGAGCAGTGAGTCCTATACCGGTGTACGCGTGTGTACAGAAATCGTATCTGTCGATCGGATCGGTTATATATCGCATCTTTTTTCTTTCATTCCGGAATCGTCGTACTTTGACGTCTGACCAAAGTAACAGGCGGTTCGTTTGTAATCTCAGCGCTCCTTGCGGTTGTTTCCAACAATGCGTGTCCTGTTCGTTTCGTGTCGCTGCTACACCCACCTGTGTCGTTCGGTTCGTCTACACGTGTCGGACAAACATAACTTGTGTTTATCAGTGGTGTCCAATGATTCCGTTCGGGGGCATAGTTCTTAAAATGAATATCCTGATCGTTGGAACATCCGCATAATGTAATTTCGCTTCTTCTAGTCTTGTCTCCAAAATCTTAATTTTTGAGGTCCTCTTTGTGACTCCGAATATCTTTCTTCCTATGTCGCATTACTGAACCACACATATATTCGTACAAGCGCACATCAATAGACCCGCACCTACACGAAAACTGCTTGA
>JAODUO010000020.1:460000-465000 GCA_025642075.2 Ridgeia piscesae | reverse complement strand
ATGTACACACACACATACACACACACACATTATATATATATATATATATATATATATATATATATATATATATATATATATATATATATATATATATTTGTTTTTTAAAAGGAATAGAAGTACAAGTTATAAAGTTATAATTAATTCGTATGTAGCGATAGTACTGATTTATATAGGTTAAACTAACGTTACAGTAACTGCAAACGGACAGTTATCACTGCTAACACATTAATTCATACAATTTAACACGTGATTTCACGTGAGATGTACCAACATAAAATAATACCAGGTGTGTTTCGGTTCCAAGGCCATTACGGACGGAAACCACTTGGTTGACGAGAGCTACGCCACTTGACCACAGTGGAACAATTGGACATACACGCATTCCACGGAGAAGGTAACAATGGATAATGCAACTCCATTAAACCTTGAGAAGAATGCAGATTCTTCGCCCAATTTGCACCAGATGGAGACAGATAATGACGAGGTAAAACGGAAGAGGACGCGAGGCCCTGAATGAACTGAACTGGCTCGAGACGTTGTCTGGTGCGAGGCCGAGGCCGGGGGACCGGGGAGGAGTGTAGTTAAGAAACACGAGAGATGCCACTCGGAATGATTACGGGGAGAAAGGCGGAGAAGAAGATGGCGAGATGGCGTGACAGATACGAGCCGACAACCCCCATTCACACTGCCCAGGTGTCGGTCCATGCTGGAATTCGTTGCCTTCAGCGCGCCCGCTCTCTCGCCGTCGACAGAGCAGGCAATCGCCGAGACAGAACCTGTTAATCGGCGCGCATCGAGCTCCGGCTAAATTAACCCCGATAAGGAACAGTTAAGCGCTCATCGGCGACCTCTGATGCAGCAGATGCGCCTGTTGGTGGTAATTACCCGCGCCGGTGTGTGTTGTCTGACAGTTGGTTCTGCTGCGTTCGTGACGGCGTCAGCGCTGATGGTGCGGTGCTACTCACGCGCCTCAGTGACTTCGCACAAGCGGCGAGATCGAGGCCAGATAAAGTAATTGTTCCAGCTTCCAGGCACCACACCTACCGCAAATGTCTCCTGCCTATCGCCGCAGCCAGGCCGCCCCCTGGCCGCGGCGGTAATGTGTTCGCACCGTCCGTCCTCGGCAGGTTCCGGGTGGCAACGTTGGCGGCGGTCCTTTAATACCCGCGCAACGTGCCGAGACGTCAGCGCCTGGCTATCGAGGTGACGACGAAAAAGACGTTGTCGACATGGATGGACGACAACACCCACACACCACAATGTACGTGACATGTGCGTAAGAACTTATGTCAGTCTTTACAGAGGCGGCAATGCATTTGATCGCGATGCCAATTCAGGTTGGGTCGGTGCCTACATTCGCGTTTGCTTCCTACTTTGGCAAGTTCACGTGTTGTAGTTTGATTCGAGTCCGTCGCCTGTAAACCTATTTCCACGCGATGACCCACATCTAGAGATCGTTTCCATCCGCATGTGACTTGTGATGGTGCATTGAACGTGGTGTAAGCGGACGAACAAACCACGTTGTCCATCAGTTTGACGCACACATCGATGTCTTATCGGTCGGTCTCTCCGCCCAGCACGTAAGCTTTTCTAGAATAGCTGAGTTATCTACTATAAATAGTCCGTGCATATGGCGGTGGCGGCGGCGGCGGCGGCGGCGGCGGTGGCGGTGGCGGTGGCGGTGGCGGTGGCGGTGGCGGTGCTTGGCAACTTGTGTAAATCGTCATTGTTAATGATGTTCTTGATTGTTTTTGTTCTTCTGTAGAACTCCGATTTAGACGTGCTACTGAGGTGCGTATCTTGTTATGAAGCAAAGGGAGTGAATTCTGTTTAATGACGTTCATCTACATTACGCTTGACTTTTGTGCGTATTATTATGTAACAACGGTAAAGAAACATAAGCAATTTTTTGGTTAATTAGGAGACATGTAACATAGGGAAAGCCTTATGATGTCGTTGTACGAAATACTGTAATTAGGCCTTAGAATACCGTACACAAGTGTGGAGATATCTCGTAAGAAGGACGTATACTATTATATACTCTAGAAACAGTACAGTAAACATAAACATTATGATAGCGAATACAATTATTCAGGAAATGAGAGTTCTATCTTAGTTACAAAACACACGTTTAAAGGAACATGGCTGTACAACATCGGAGGATATTATATTATAGAATGTTTTAAGATATCGACTGGTTATGACAATTATGAGAGACCGGTTTGTTGTCAATAAGTAAACCAAAGTTAAGAATAATGTGTATAGAAAACAAACAATATACCTCTTGGAGTAATACATGAAAACTTTCATATAAATTTCGGGCATTGCGAACGGGATTTTTGATCGACTGCATACGTAAATGAAAGACAACGTCTTTACGGTTTTTTTATATGAGTCATACATTGTTGGGTCGGGATATATCTGGGACATGACAGCACGTAAATGCACTCTTACATGAAGCAAGTATGTGTAGCCATTGATATAATTACAGTCAAACTTGTTCCGTATTTTGTTTTAGGCCTCGTATGTATTCGCCGTCTCCAATTTAAAGATTTGTTAATGGAAAGTCACCAGAATTGTCTCCGGTGTCGATTATGCCGATGTAACATAATAATTGAGAGTTAGTGATCAAGCGATATTTCTGGGTCCGACCCACAGTCTGAATCGGTTTGTTTTGACCGATCGTCATAAATTGTTCTGGGATTCCATCAGAACACCGAGAACACCGTTAGGCACAAATGGGAAAGGTAAAATAATCGACAACATTTCTATTTTATCATGTTTTTTAAACAGCATGATACGTAATATAACAGAGGCATGTCGGTGCGCTATAGAAATGTATTAGTATCGTTTACAGCCCTGTTATTTTATTTACAATGGAACATGATTTGTTACGTACCCCGAGGAACGAAGCTGCGGATGACGTTGCCTGCCGGGATGGGACGCTGGCCGCGGTTCGGCCGCTCCTGGTGGCGTCGTAAATGTCCGTTGTACATATCCAGCATGTACTGAGCAATGTGCACGTTTTTGCTCGGTTTTGGTTTCGATTGTAATCCAAGCGCGTTAAGCAATGCCTTCTCGACGGCTTTGATGGTCGTCGAGTCGAGCGTCTTTTCTGTTTTCGTCGTTTTCGATTCGGTCGTTTGCGTCGAGAACGAGGCTGATCGTGTCGAAGGCGAGGCTGCGTCGTCTTGGCCTGACGGCTGCCGGCGTTCGCTGTTGTCTGCTGCTGACTGGGAAAGCGTGTCTCGACCGAGTACGACGACAACACTAAGCACTAGCACCAGAAATGTCCTGTTACCGGCAGTCATTGTGCGCCTGCAGCAGCAACCTGCAGCAGAAACGGCAAAATAAGAGAGCGGTTCAACACGGCATCAAGAAGGCGACGCAACAGATATGCGCCACCAAAACATAAGACATCAGTGTACATATATTATGCAGGACATGCACAGACGGGATTTGTAATTGTACAAAAATTGCAAATAAAGATCACTATGTCCGTGCACCTTTACCGAGGCAGTGTCCTTGTCATATAACTGCATACGTTATTTGTGTTACTGGCGAGATACGCGCTAGTCAGTGTGGGTAGCATAAGGAATGCTATTGTTTACCTGTCTACCGAGCACCTTAGCCCCCGGCTGAGGGTAACAAGGTATTCAGCCTACTCATGCGTGCAGTAAATATTAGGTTAGTGCGTATTAGTTACGTATTGCTTATAACGACGTACGTGTGTGGGCTTGCGTGCACGCATGTAGGCGCGCGCGTTTGTGTTTGTGTTCGTTTTTGCTTGTGTGTGTGCGCGTGCGTGTGCGTGCGTGCGCGCGCATTCGATTATTTGCATGGGTAGACAAAATAAACCACAACGGTAACCCAATAAATCCTGCTAAGACGCAGAAAATGTCAACGTCGCGACAGTGTATGGATTTTCAACGCAGAAACACGACATAGCTGTGACTGACTGCGACAAAACAGGTAATTCGCTGTTACAACGCTGTCAGAAAGTGTTAAAAGCGTCAACAGAGTGACTCTTAAGAGCGTCGTGAGGCAGTATTGTATACACGGTTACCATGCACGTAGACATGCACCCGCGTGCCTTCTCACGGAAGAACGTATGCGGGTTCAACCCAAACACTGCTGAATAATCGGGTATTTATTTACGCCAGAAGCCGACAACAAACCACTGTCATTGTACCGAATGTTGACACAGCTATTGTCAACGTGACATCGTGGTCATGGAGTTTTGATAGCCGACGTGATGACAAACCAGAGCTGAGCTTATACGACACCTTTCCGTCCTCTGTCGCTGTCTGTCGCTAAATACGCCAAACACTGCGAAGAATGCCAAGATATCGGTTAAGTAAACACGTTGCATTTATCTGCGTCGTTTCTGTGCATACAATGGTCAATGAATGTGGTTCGACGCTGCGAAGATGTAATTTCTTCTTATTCCTGTTCACCCGAATGTTCGATTCACCTGCTCCGATCGACACGGCAGTTCCGGGGTATCTATCACAGTGACATAATAATCGAAAGCAGCGGCCATTAGTCCTAGCCTTTAAAGTGGTGATTGTCGTCTTCAACGATGCGATTAAGATATGCTAATTCGATTACGATATGCTAATTTTGTTTGTACAACTCCTTTCGGTGGTAGAGTGGATATTAGAGATTAAGATCGCAGGTCGACCACCCCTTCTCGCCCGCGATGCGCTGTGAGTGAGATGACAGTGCGCGTGCAGCGTCCGTCGTGGCGTCTGTAGATTATAGGTTGTATACAGCACAGCCCAAACGGCGTCGGCCGCCCGCCCTGTTGGTTGGCGTGGAAACAGCGTCAACGTATTAGGCCCATGTGTTATCAGAAGACGGAAAATATCAAGACCAGGCGCAGTGTAATGATTACATTTCAATCTAACTCACGAAGCATCACATCTGAGAGATCGCTAACCACTGCTTTATCGCCAGGAGCAACTTTGCAACGCACATACTTGACCATTGTCGTT
>JAODUO010000020.1:447500-455000 GCA_025642075.2 Ridgeia piscesae | reverse complement strand
TATTGTTGAGTATAATAATGCTGACGGGCAAGCATCAGCCAAAAAACGCGATAAATCGTCATAGCTGCCTCTTTTGGAAGTTCCTACAGCTTCCCACGTATTTGCTTGGCAGTCTTGCGTTGGCAGCGGGCGGCGTGCGCCTGTGTATGTCACCCACGTGCCTAGGGTCGCGTTCTTTCATGTCGTTTGTTTTACGCAAGTCGAACCGTTCACAGAACGCGCGAAGATAAACGACAAAGGTCACAATTAGCAGCCGCCAGCGCCGCGATCTGACATCCAGCCCCGTCCCAACGAAGATCGTGTTACGACTTTATCACGCACGAGACGTACAGCTATTGCGTCGTCTGACGTTACCGGAGCGACGCCATAAATATGACGTCATACATACACTCCGTCAATATGACGTAATTGTTTACGCGGGACCACTCTGTGGTAGATTGGAGAACTTTTTTGTGAATACAATCTTGCGAGGCACGGAGAGACGACAAGAAACACGGACGGACGACATCAGTGTTTGAAATACGAACTACAGATGGAATCAAATGGTGGGGGATCGGTAAAGGTGTGTATTGAAAGCCACTGTCACATCGCCGGCGTATACATGTCGTAGTTCAGATTTAGCGCGGGTGTTGGGTAATGTCACGTGTGATATCAACGGGGTGCCAATTCCTACATCGCGGCTGACTCACGCGCCCAGCGGAAACAACACGATGTTGCGGTTTGGACGAAACATACCATATAACGAGACACACACAGCGCCTACACGCGGTAGGTCATCTAGGGCCTCGGGTTCCGTGCTTACAGCCGAATTAGATTGCATTGTGACAACGTCGTGGACGAAATGATTTAGGCTTGGAAAGAGAATAGTCGAAACATTGGTCTTATGTATTGTTTGACAGTTCGACCTTCTAAGGATTGTGCAATCTCGACTCTCCGTGATGTAGACTTACAGGTGTATTTTGAAAGCGCCCCGATAACACCTCATAAGTGAAAAGACTATTTTGGAAGGCGACCAGAAATATTTCCTTTTCGTATATGTTAGGTGTTTTAAGGATATGCAAATGACATTATATAATTGTATATATTTGGAATACCACCAACATGAGAACAAGAGCAGTATTACCGAAGACACTTTGGGGTTACAAACCAATTAACCCGAACAATTACGAACGATGTTTCACAAGTACGTCATCGATATCCTTTTCCATTTTAACATTAGCTGGGTTTTGATACGTCATCTCTAGGCTGTAGACAGTTGTTAAAATATCGTTTAGGAGCTAAAATTTTATCAGACTTGGATGAGCACAATTCTACATGCTAACCACTTCCGGTTGTCCGTTTCCGGTACTGTCAAGCAGCGGTGGTGACTGTGCAGTGAACCGACATACGTGTTGCGAAATGAGTATCGTAACGACCACGTATCGGGTTCGCAAACACGTCCGTAGGTGTGACGCTCTCGTGTGTATGAACGTGAGTTCCGCAGCGTGTCTCTCGTCAGTCCAAGATCCACAGAACCCACCCCGACAGTCGCGGCCGCCGGGCCTTGTCCGATGCGCCGGAACTGACGTCAATCAGGTGGAACTGACAGGGAAACCCCGCGGCAATGGGATGTGGTGGGAGATTATTGCCACCTCCCTTTCCTCTTGCGTCAAGCTCTCGGGAGAATCGCCGAAGCAATTCTAAAGGCAGCCGAGAGAGGCAAGGGGAAATGTGTGTCCTTATATAGCGCAGTGTCCAATCCTTGGGAGTGCTGAAGACGCTTACCCACCGGCGGACAGGGGCATTCACACGCCGTACATGTTTATCTATGGACCATTCAGCTACGCAACAATTATCAAGCGAAACCTATCCGTCCACAAAATATTATGTATGGCACATAACCACAATGGAACTCATATAAAGTGGATTGAAACAATGTGCAGTGACGCAATTGTCCAAGCATTCAAACAGTAGCAAGAGGATTAGAAGCAGGATTATCTCGATTGATAATCCGTCGTTCTAACCTCCGCGCCGTACGCGCTGACACTTACCTGTGTCGACAGCACCGACGCCCCGTCTGCCCCTTCACGGGCGGGTTCCCTCAACCAACACACAGCGTCTGTCGGGAGGCGGACGATAAGGGTGACTACGACCCGGGCCGGGTGGTGGGGAGAATGAGAGCGTGGCGTCACGAGCGTGTTGTCACGGTGTGGCCGACCGTTGTCACCGATAGACACGGGTCACTTGACGCCGACTGTCGCGAGACGGTCGCTGTCAACAACCGTGTGTGACACAACGACGAGCTGACCGTGCTGTGCCGTGTCGTGTCGTGTCGTGAGATCAACTCGATCTAGACGTGAGTGACTCACTCACACTGACAACACACCCTACTGTCCTACAGGGCCGGCCACGGGCGACCAGTCATTGCCCACCGACACATCTACAGTGCTGACGGGCAACCCTTCACCCACGGACAACCTTAAATTATCCCGTCCACCGACGACCCTCCCCATCAATATATGTATATACCACACGCAGATCCCGTCCACACACAACCCTGCCTCGCTCATAGATTTCTCCGTCCATGTACAACCCTTCTACGAACTTCCGCATCCATATACAACCCTTCCCCGTTCACGGACGACACCCTCTTCAACTCTCTTCAGCATATACCCGCCAATATACACATTCCCCCAACGGACACTCCTCTTTATGTACAAATCTCCCAATCTGCGGACACCCCCTCTCCGTCATCCACGGACAGCCTCCCCGTCCCATGGTCGTCCACGGTCAACATACTCACGTCCTACGCTGTCTAACCGTTACACTCACAGTCCTATGTACCAAACGACACCCATGTCTGTTTTACTAATTATAAGCTATGGCGAACGCCACACCTATTATATATATATATACTGCGTAATCGGTAATATCAAACTGAATTAGCAACATAGAAATAAATGACATTAACTTTAAGCGTTAGCATATTTTTGTTAGACAACGCACGCTTTACATGCGCCGGTCAAAGCAATTATCCAAATATAGCCATCAGGTGATATCCGATTATCTGTCTGTCGAAATTTACGTCGATATGAGGTCAATGCAATCGATCGTGTAGAACGTGCCGTTAACTACTTTCCGCGTACCCCAGTATATCATATCTTTCGACAATTACACGGGTGTAGCCATAAATAACTCCTGCACGGCTTATTGTAATGCTAATTGACCCAATTCCCACAATTTTCAAGTCCATTGCATCTACAGGAACATCAAGATGTTAAACCGATTACTCGATTACACCTAGATATCGCCTTGGATATACTATGGTCTCGTATGTAACATAACAGTTATATATTAAGTACAAGCTGTCTACCATGTCCGGTGCGAAATCCGTTTTGTCTGAGCCATTTAGGTTCACGGGATCGGCACTGAGAAATGCTTTATGCAAAACTCGGACGTACTGAAACGTAACGTATCATCTCGTGTATATATAGTGCGTGCTACGTTCCATTAGGCGCCCCCGTTCAACCGTAACACGAGTTGTGAATTCACACCTCGTCTGGACGTGTTGATACTGGGCACTCACGGTGAGAACCGAAGCCCGGTTTCTAAGACTCTATGGCTTCGGTCGGAGAGAGACGGCCACGGGTTCTTTATGACAGCGTCCGAGTCAATCTCTACTGGACACAGAGCCTTGTTGACTTTCCCATTGTGGCCTGGTTTACGCTTTGTCAGATTATAAGAACAGTTTGCGGTCATTGCCATCGTGTCACAGATATATTGACCAAATGCCAACAACCCACGTACCTCCAGCGTTTTTAACACGCAAATATAACCAAGTTTCTCTGCAGTGGTGTCATGTAAATAAAATTCCAGCAAATAATATGCCCGACCTATTGCACTAATTTCCCGTAATCAAATTCACGTGTAGTGTATAATTGTGAAACACAAGAGGAACTATGTTCTGACCCGGGTCGCCTCCGTACCCGCAGACGACACTCGCCCAGGGAGACTACCTTGGGTCAACAGTCTGCCACATGTCAAGATGCGCCTAAATGCCACCGCGGACACCAATGCCACAAGCGAGGTGTCACTACGGGGGTCTGATCAGAGGACAACCTCTGGTTGAGGAGATCAGGAGACTAGCGTCAGCCTCATCGTGGCACTCGCGTGGCGCGACTCTCCTAGCGAGTAGTGCCGTGCCGTCTTCACACCTCGAGGCGAGTGACACTCGAGAGCGCCGAGGACCGCACACTGCAGCGTGCTGCGGCAATCGCACTTGGAGTGAGTGCGCTGGTATTTTGGTCGCGATGAGTGCTGGCTGTTGAGTGTGCTCCTTCAAGTCGTAGGAATGGACGGATGTAACACGCTCAAGTGCCTGTTGATCTGACGTTCTGCGACGACTGGTATAATCTGATACATAATCCCTCTCGCACGAACACACACGCGCGCACGCTCACACACACGCACGCACGCACACACACACACACACACACACACGTGGACTTTTAATCGTATCCATACGGCAATAGACATGTAATCGACCAGTGGACATGGAACATAAACACGGAATACTTGAGCGTACAAAGTGCGACGTGCAGACGGAGGTGGTGTACAACGTGTTCAGGCAACACACTCGGAGCGTGGCGAGTGATCGACGCCAGCAGGGACCTCACTAAGTACTGCCCCTGGAGACAGAAACCACAACTTACAGTTGCCTGTAGGTGTCTCGCCAATATATCGCCACCTTGTGTCGAATTCGACCAAGCATCGAGCGAGTCATTTAATCCGACTTCCGACTCTTACATAACGTGTGTCTCAACCGACATATCGTCGGTCGTGAAAGAAAATGCGGACATTGCAATGTTCGCTTACACAGTAGACCCTGGCTCTATGACAATTGTCAATATATATATATATATATATATATATATATATATATATATATATATATATATATATATATATATATATATATATATATATATATATATATATATATATATATACTATATATAAATATATATAATATATAGATATATAATTATATATATATATATATATATATATATATATATATATATATATTTTATATATATATATTATATATATATATGTGTTAATATAATAGTTATGTGACATGTATGTATGTATGTATATATATACACACACATACATACACCGTCTACATCTAACGAGCACAGTAACGTCAATACATCATAGGATCTTTTTAACACACAGACGAGACGGGCTGAGTGTATTGTGCGGGTTATCACGAGATGTCGGTGCATTGCATCGATCGCATCGTTTGCTTGCAAAGTGTGCGCGTTGCATCACTTGGCTGTCGTCGGTTTTTATCGCGCAGGTGCGACCTGTGAAAGCGTGTCTCAATGGTGGGCCAGCGAGTCAATAGCGAGCGCCACAGTGCGGCGCGCACAAGCCGTAAACACTGTCTGTATAAGTGATGATATTATATTTAGGAATTTAAAGAAGTTCTTGCCTTCGTTACGGTCGCCTTCTTGACTCAATGTATTCCAACGCACGTCAATTACGGCATGGCAATTTATCGGCAGCCGAAGACAGGTCATTTGTCACAGAGGGTGTCGACAACAGAGCGGAATGGACTTAAAAAACTCGATGATAAATACCCGACGAAATGACGAAAGGCCGGCAACACTTGCATCTACACTTGGTTCTGCCCAGTGCTTCCACTTAGTGAAATTCCTCGGGCTTTCACGGCCGTATGAGATGGTAAATGCGTCCGGCTTCCGCGACGTTTCCGTGCGACCGCGTCTGGATTCTCTCCCGTAGTTGCTGGCAAGCGTTGGAGTCGAGTGCAGTACTGACGGTGGTGTTTGGCGCCGACCCAAAAACGAATATGTACGTTTGTTTACGCAGATGGCCAGGGGCCACTGAATGTTTATGAGTACACCCGAAAAAATCCTGGGGCTACATCCTACTGGGCAAAGTACCCGGAAGGTAGCGACGCCATGTTGTTGTTTTTACAAGAGGGCTATGCCAGGAATCTCGACGTGTGCTGCATATAGGCAACCACATTTCTCAACCATCTTCACGCATTCAGTGTATCACAGACGTAGCATAGCTTTGCTTCCGTAATCAGTATGCACTAGCCCAAATCCTTGCACTGTTTTTATTTCATGGCATTAGGGCTTATAATCTCAGGTGTCAGGTGGTTTCCTCCAAACAGCCCAAACTTGGGCTAACGCAGGAGTTGTCCTCTAGAATTAGTGAGTCCACTACAGGTTACACATTTACCCCCTGTGTGTGATCTTTTACGTCCACTGGCATAGACACCAGGCAGAAGGGACCACCGACTTTTAGTGTCTCTTCCGAAAGACACAAGGCAAATGTGGGGTGAACGAAATTGCCGATTGACAGTCCGGCGCTCTACCGCGCGACCACATCTCCACACAGGACACTTATATTACTAATGCAGCTAAGGGCGACGCATGTATGGCTAATGAGATTTGTCGGAAATTTGACCCAAATCGAATATCTGTTAATGATGACGTTAACACACAACCAATTGTAATGTATGTCGAAAATGCTGATTTCGTACGTTTGATAAGTTTGCAAAGAGAACCACCAACACGTGGTCCCCGTCTGATATTGTCACTCGGTGAGTGTAAAAACAACATGATTCTAACGCCTGTAGTTATTTATACTCTAAGTACTAAATGCTTTAACGGTGACTGATTAAATATAGTTGTATGTGTGAACGGGCCAACGGAAATAATAGCTAAGAATTGTTGCACCGGTTGAATACGACGTTTGTAGTTTAGCCGATGCCAGAGTGCTGACCCAGATGATGCCACAGTGCTGACCCAGATGATGTCACAGTGCTGACCCAGATGATGTCACAGTTGCCACGGTCTCTATTGTAATGGCGGCGATCGAATGGGACAGTCTATATTACAGGTAATGGTCGACCGACATATACTTTTTACACAACTGTTCTTGAAATAAGCTCTGAACATAAACAGGCGGTTACACAATCCGACTCGAGTGCACGGAATCGCGCGCGTGGCCCAGTAACGACACAAAGACGCGTATCCTGTTTCGGCCGTCGACATCCGGCTCAAGATGGCGCCTTCCCCGGCCGCACGCGCGCGCTGGGGCGACGCGTAGCGACGGCGGCGTCCATTGATTTACGCGGCGCCGACGGGAAAGCAATTTAAAAGGTGCTTTAAGATCGTCCTTCGTGAAGATAGTTCGGTGCGAACGCGACCCATCGCGTGTGCATTGTTCGCTGCAAAGACGAGAGCATAAAAACATGCACCGAATAAATGTCGGTTAACCACAGTTCGATGCGAACTACTGAATGCGTCGACCTGCCGCGGTACATCAACTTACGGTGTTACTCCATTAGGGGAATGGGAAACGGTTTGGGAGGCAACGCTGCATTGAGGCATTGCGGTGCAACGATTTATTTGACGTTTGGAACAACACGACACAGATACAACCAACTCGATGCGTTGGCGATGACGGATTTGCGACGAG
>JAODUO010000020.1:422500-442500 GCA_025642075.2 Ridgeia piscesae | reverse complement strand
AGCCGACAGCGGCAATTTGAGCGTGCGATGATGTGCCTAGATCGTCCGCAATGCTGTCACGCTACCGGTGCGTCGTCGGCGCGAGAGAAAATCACCTGCCGAACAAAGGCGCGTCTGTGCTCGGCGCAGGAGCGTGTTAAAGCGTATATCGGTGCCAACCCGCAGAACGGAGGCGAGTATAAGTCTCTGTCTGCGCCGTGTCTGCCCGGCACACGCTGCTCACGCCGTGTAAACAGGAAGCACAATAAGTCGCACCGCTGAAAAACACGGTCAACGCTTAGGTGGCTACGGCAAACAGGATTAAGCCGCGCTGAAGCGAACATCCGTCGAGATTGAGAGTGCGGGCGTGCGCGCGGGCATGACCGTAACGATGGGACGGCATGGTCATGTTGTAATGCGCTTGTCGCTGAGGAAGCCGAAAGGTTCACGGACCGTCAACAAGACAAATGTGGGCTCAAATTATAGTTTTTAAATACCTTTGTTGGGGCGTTAGGTATATAATTCTGTTTGAAACAGCGACAGAACGTTGGACCAGACACAGAAAGGAACGGGTTCGATTTCAAGGTAGAAAGTTGTGGGAAGGTGACACAAAACACGACCCGTTTGTGAATTGTTCTCAGCAAATAAAAGGTATAAACAAAAGTTAGTAAACGCTTAACCAGAATGCGCAGACATCAGTCAAACTCGACATCAAACACCTCTTGCACGTACCAACTCAACGATTGACCCCCGTTGAAGGCTCCGGTTTGTGTTTTACACATGCTCCTTTATCGCGCAGTTATCAGTTGTCAACGAACTACTTGCTTCGGGTTTATTCGGCTACTGTTGCTTCAGCCGATCGCGACAATACGACACCTGTTCGCCGGATGTTTGGCAGTCGACGAACCCCGTGCACCGACCGGGTGATCTTTGCGACGGCGCGGGTAAACAGAGCGAGCAGGGACGCGCGCGCTCGGCGAGAGGAGAGTGTAATAATAACAAACGCGCAAACACAGATAGTCCGCGAGCCTGGACGCCGGGAGGCGGGGAGAGAGGGCGAGCGGGGAGCGATAAGCGGGTCGACGAAACAGCTGTCTCCCGTTACATTGTACAGACTATAGAGAGAGAGAGAGCGACTCGTCGAAATAGACAACTATTCCGAGCGGGCGACATCCCGAGGCCGCGTGTTTGTCGCTGGTTCCTTGGCGAAGCCTCGTGCACTGGTCTGACGGGATCCGTGTCTACTCAGGGTTGCCGAAACTGAAACGTGTCGATTATAATCGTCGAATATATCGCCGGTCGTTCCACTGTTGTCAATGGCTGGCGACAGGGCGATAATAGGAAGTAAAGCCCGCTGTACGCGGTTTGCATAAACGGACAAGAACAGCTGTCAAGAGATTGCGTCACAAAAAATCGTACACCGCTACCGAACTGGTCCAATCGTAAAGGATCACAAATAAGCATATTTTCGACCATATAACTCAACATAAATTAACTTATTGGTGTGAATGCAATTGCTGTGGTAAACGGGAATTATTTACCTTGTCTTGCATATTTAAAATTACAATATTATTCCTACATAAAACTAATACCTAAATTTTCATTGGTAGCGGAATAAAGAACATACCTTATATATATATATATATATATATATATATATATATATATATATATATATATATGTATATATATATATATATATCATATATATATATACATATACATATATGTATATATATATATATATATATATATATATATATATATATATATATATATATTGCTTACTGACTGCTTACTGTCAGTAATATAGGTCAGCTAGGTATAACAACAGCCATGTTTGTTCATATTAATTGCATATAGAACATTTGTTGAAGTGTTTATAATAGGAGGCCTATTTGGTAATGTGTCGCCCATTGTGCGAGGTACTCGAGAGACACAGACTAGCACGCCAAACTTTGCACTTTGAAACTGACACCAGCCCATGTTACCACACGCTGACAAACGATCACAAATTTAACCCGTCGTTTATACGCTGCGACCGCAGATTTCAAAACGACCGAGAACAGACGAGATAGATCCTCGTTGTGGCGGTTCATTCGCGTCGAATACACACGCGTCCACGTCGACTGCTGAGTGTATTTGCAAATAAACACACGCCTAACGCCATCCCCAATCAGATGCGATTGGGCCGTTGGGTGTAGCTGTTGGCGAATTACCTGTCTGGGCTGTGTTAACTAACCGAAGAACCTAATTTGACGCCGTTGAGGAGAGTCGGTCTAGACCACCGGCGGTCCACGGTTCGCCATCGCATAGATGTTGACACAAGCGAATCTGAGAGCGGGCCATTGCCTAATTACTGCTACGATAAACGACAGTGCTGTTGCTGGCGAGAGTTACGTTGCGTTGGTTGGGTGAGAACGCGACAGCAAGATGGCTGACGACGACGAACGACACTAGGAGAATTCTGACAACCGACAGCTGCTGCGGTTCCGTTGGCGCTGGCCCGCTAGCATAAACGTCGGATCATTCGCTGCAGTGCTAATGAATAAGCTTACTTGATGTCGTAAATAAAGGGTAACTGCAAGCACTCAGCTAATAGGATTAAATTAGTTGCATGTAGCAGGTTGCTAACTTGTACGCGTGCGTAAACTTCTCCGAGGAATGTCGTTGGAAAAACAGGTCGATAAAATGCTTTGTCATTCAGTGTCTGTCAGTGTAAATGCAAATATGGTTTCTCGTTTTATATCATTATTAAATATAATTTCGTATAGTTGATTGTTTTATCTATAACGAATAGGTTGTATTATAATATATTATATTATATACATATTTGTGTAAGTAATATATATATATATATATATATATATATATATATATATATATATATATATATATATATATAGTATGTGTGTGTAATCCATAAAGAATCACGTAGAGAATAAATATATTGAACTATATCGAAATAATAGGAATGACTTAGCCGGATTGTGAACAAATATTGCGAGATAAATGCATAATTGGGCGAAACGAATTTGCGTCGATAGTATCGCGCGCGGACTTGGAGTAAGTATTTATGAATAATGTAACCGTTGTTATTGTGACAGGTTCGCGGACTCTGCCTCGGCCGCCGCGGGACGCGACCGAGACGCGATGGCGTGCGCAGATACCACCAGTGTGTGCCTGGAAGGGCGGCAGGTGGTCTTCAGCGGTCAGTGAGTCAGCGTGGACAGTGGTCAAGTCGTGTACCGGTGTCGGTGGATGCAAAACACACACACACAGTGTTGGACGGAGGGGAGAGGTGGAGGGGATGGGGTTGGTGAGCGGGGTACTAACCTTGAGACGTCTGAAGCAGCGGGCATGTGTCCACGGTGCGGCCGGGAGCCTCCGGTAACGAATCCTCGGCGCTAGGGTAGCGGGTGTCCGCTACGACGACGGCGTCGGCGAGGTCGCGCGCCGGTTCGGGCGACAGTCGCCGGCTGCCGACCGACACCCACGGCCAGGTACGGCGGCTGTCACGCAGGGCAGAACGGGGCCACTGGGTCGGTGTCGTCGCCCCGGGGTCGACAGCACACGAGCTGGGCGCTCTTTCCGGCGTCGATACACTCACTCACTCCGAGAGACTAACTAACGCGCGCACTCGCGCACGTACACACACGCGCACGCCGGCGCGCGTCTATGCTATATCAGATCCACACACAAACAAACAGAGGTCTTGCGAAGGCACGCGGCTCTCCTATCCGGGCGCCCGCCGTCGCTGCGGTCTCAGTCGACGGTGGTTGGGAGGCGAGCGTGCAAGGCGGACGGCAAGACGACGGCAGTTGCCCGCATGTTAGTTAAGATCCGCCGGTAGCTGCAGCAGTGGGTGCCGCGCGGCCCGAGTATCGGGCGTCTGTTCACGTTGCCGGCGACGCACTCTCGTCGCATCTCGCCACGGCGGGCCACGGTCGCAGCCAGGTGTACATCGCTCGCTACAGGGACGCGGCCGAGACTTTTGGCTGTTTCGACCAGTTCATCGCTCGAATAATTACGACATTGGCTCGGCTAATGGACTCATCTGATTGTCGTCCCCGCCACGGCAGCCGCGCTAGGCTTTGTGCCGCCGCACGCCGCTCATTGGTCGCGCGGCCTTTTTGCGGGCGGAACCGTTTCGTTTGACACCTCCCGCAGTGCGCGTGCGCGCGCCGTTGTTTGTGACACCATAGGCCGGGCGGGCGGAGCGGGCTGGACGGCGGGAGAATGGACAGCCGAGCGGGGGAATGCGCCCGCACAATGGCGATCTAATTAACTGTAATTACGGCGAGCGTTCATTAGTCGACATATAAACAGGCTGATCTCCGTAGCGTCGAGTGCGACCACTGCGCCGGCCGCGGAGAAAGAGCAACGGTTTGTGAGTCCTGCTGTCGACAAATACACGCGCCGTAATGAATGAACACTCAAACCACTTACAATAACACGTATACCTGTTTACGTTGGCCCCTGTGTCGAGCGGTAATGTTATCACGCTAAACGGCGTGTGGATTCAATGTCATCGCGCAACGTTAATTTATCACACCCCGATCTCCAGCTGGGAATCACACGGCCATCAACAAACACTGACGAAAAGGCGACGATGCGTACGTGCAGAAGTGTTTATTTCCTAGCGCCCACAAAGTATTCACAATTCCAAAACAAAGGTAGCGCGTTTGTGGGAATATATCGCTTAAGTACCACGGCGCATGCGCGTTGTCGCTCACCCGGGTGTTACTTTGAACAAGATAACATTACGCCTAATCCGTCTAATTAGTGCACCGGTTGAAAGGATGGTTTCGCGGAGACGGAGATGTTCCAACTTGTTGCGTTCTGTCGCCCCCCCCCCCCAATAACCCCCGCCTGCAATTTGGGCCAAACGAAGACGCCCCCGGCACACACGGGAAGGGTTGAACGGCACGGAATGTAGATTACACGGCGTGTCTGTTCGGGGTTGTTAGCTATTGTTATCTTTCTATTATTTCATGCCGAGCGCTCAACAAGTCTGACAACAGTAAACACGTATAAATGAGACGTGTGCGTTCACCCGCAGCATGTACCCCCGGGCCGGGGATTCCACTACAGGATGTACATGTACTACCAAGACAATGTTTCTGAACAAGAAGGCCGATATCCAAATGTCGTGTCAGAGTTTGTGTTAGGTGGCGCGTATTTCTTCAACAGTAAGTGAGACGTCTCAAAATGAGACCTATTTCCGCATCACAACGGCGAATGTATCGTTATATAATCATTAGAAAAACAGGCGAAGAAGAAGTTCTTTGCTCTTTCTGAAGGGACATTTACTGATGATGTCAATTAGACGATGTTTATATAACGTTGTGGTATGGCAGACACTCGTGTGGAGACGATTAAAGTAGACACCTGGCGATCAATATTGTAACCATGGATAAAAGCACTTGCTTACACACAGACTCCCACCAGGAACTGAACCGCTCAGGTACCCCCGAAATCCACCTGGAGACGGGAAGAACAACTTGACCGGAAATTGTTTACTCGACACCGGGCATATTTGTGACACTGCGAAAGACGCAATTACAAGGCATTCCTTGTTCCAGAGCTACTTAGGGGAAGTCGCTTCACGCGGCCCTGTTACTTCTCAGTGTCTTCACACTATAATTCCACACCAAAATTGCAACAACGTTTACCAGTCAAAACACGACACTCATACAAGACACATCACTTAAACCCTCTGGCGTATATGTGCCTCACTGCTGCGGCGGACAATAACGAGTGAATAGCTTCAGTTACGTGTCTCTTCTGCGAAACGACGCGCGGGATGCAAAAAGCGTCGCATCGGTGGGATCTCTGTCGAAAACGGTTAACACACGCTCCTCTCTAAAAGGGTGCCGTCTTATGTATCGCGGCCCTTAAAGCTGATCAAAGCAGTGTAACTTTCAACCGTCGCAGACACGAATTCACGCCCTGGTAAGCAAATGTATATTTTAGTACGGCTTGCTGAAAAAAGGAAAAACAGGTATGTTTTTACGTAGCGCCATTTCCAATCCGTACAGAATTGTGCTCAAAGCCCTCTACGTGCAATCCACCCGCTGTCCATTCGAACGACGCTGTCATTCGACGGAAACCTTTGTGCCACGCTGCGTGTATAACGCGAAGGTTTTTGTGTGATATTTTCTAGCTTCGAAACGGCAGCAAAATGATGAATTATTTCATTTGAAAATCGGATGTTTTTACCACTGCGCCACTGTGTCTGTGATGAAATGTCCGTGTTTCGGTTGATTTGCAGCACCATCTCTGAAGGCGGATTGTGTGTGGTGTGTATCAATGTTACTAACAAAACATGTGTAAATGAATACGCTAACTTTTGTGTAATTTTGACAGCATCTCCTCACAGGTACCGAGACCCACTGGCCCTTTTCTACGTCCAGTTATTTCGCTGGACTACTGGCTTCAATGTGTCATTTTCAAATACACAGAGTTTATATTTATTGTTATTTCTTTGTTTCATGTGCATTCGCGATACGATGTTTTTCACCAGAGGACACCACTGTAGTGGGCCTATGGCCGGGAACGAGTTTAAGATTAAAGTATTCTGGTGGCGACAACTGTTTGATCTGATGCTTGAAGAGTTGCTGTCAATTACCACGTTAAAATCCCCAGGAAGAACTGATTGACTGCATGAGCATGTACAGTACATTAACTGTTTCTTAGTAGTGTATCCAGCGGTCTTCTGCGAGAACACATCCGTGGGGCCACAACTACGACCGTATTTAGGATATATATATATATATATATATATATATATATATATATATATATATATATATATATATATATATAATTACCGTACATATATATATATATATGTATGTATATATATATATATATATATATATATATATATATATATATTACATACATATATATATACAATATATACTGTATATATACAGTGTAATATATAGTTATATATGTTATATAGGTATATATATATATATATAATATATATATATATATATATATATATATATATATATATATATATGCACAGTATGACGCCACAAATGCTAATTATCGCAAGTCCTCCGTCTAGCTAAATACAAACACATGCATACATGGATATATATATATATATATATATATATATATATATATATATATATATATATATATATATATAATTATGATTGTGGTATTTTTGATGTCAGTTTGTCCCATTGTGTATTGATGTTTGTGGAGACAAGTGTGGTAGACGTCAAGTGTGTAAGACGTCAAGTGTGTAAGACGTCAAGTGTGTAAGACGTCAAGTGTGTAAGACGTCAAGTGTGTAAGACGTCAAGTGTGTAAGACGTCAAGTGTGTAAGACGTCACGAAAACGGGATGAAATAATCACATATTCGTGATTGAATTTCAAAGCTGTTACCCTGTTGTATTATATCTTCTATGGCGAGTGTTAAGTTTATCGCAGCATACAAGATGGTGCTTCTTCATAATAACATCCTTATATTAGCACACGCGATGACACACGCTCGCACTAATATTACGTGTGTGTGTACAAACTGTACATACGCTAGTTCGCGCGGGCGCCCGCACGCACGCACACACACACATACACACACACACGCACGCACGCACACACACACACACACACACAGTGTACAATATACAGCACAGGTAAAACACTTCATTGCACCGTCTGTAGCCTCGATCTTCCCGTCATTATCTAAATGGATCATGACTGGGAACAGTTCCTCCGATACTTCTCTAAATAGACCGAGTGACTTGTGAGTTACACAATTCACTGCAATCTCGCTTCCTGCCAGACGTTTCCGCCAAGACTCCGCGCAGGCATCCATGGCATCCGCCGCATGGATTAGACATTTCTGCGCACCGGAGAATCGTAAACCTGGTCCTACATCGCTGCTTCATTGCAGCGCATGAAGCCGAACACACGGACCAAGACACGGCTGACGGGGGATCACACCGAGTCGACCTATGCCACGGTTTCTGTCGGTTTACCTTTCTGTCCGTGGTCACTAGAAGGACTACTGCGCAGTCTCCTGACGACGGAGCAGCCACCTAAATTAACTGAACCGATTTAAGCATACTAAATCCTTGTGCAGTTTAAAATGCTACTTTGCAGTAACCCGTCTAAATATGAAACAAACAAGATTTTTTAAAAGATTTAAAACAAGATTGCCACCTAGAGATTCAACTCTAGATGGCAGGTGGACTAGGAAGCCATTTGGCTTATCGAGAGTCCAACCTATCTATCTATCTAAGTATAAGTATAAGTAAGTATCTATCTTAGGTATAAGTCGATTTTATTTTTGAATATATTAACACTACTAGCACCTACACAATCAGCTGATAATCTGTTCCATTCGTTTACTGTTCTTTGTGAAAATGGAAATTTTCTAATATCTAGTCTACACTGCTTCTTTGCTAATGTAACTCCATGTCATATAGTCCTTCTCTCTACGCAACTGAAACACCGCACATTCCTAAGATACCCGAAATAAATAGTTGCTCTTTTAACGAGATAATGCAACAGGATTGAAAATAACAATTGTATATAGACTGCTATTATTTTGGTATGGCGTGCCAAGACGATTGCGCCATAAAACAAACAAAGGTAGAGTTGTATTGCGTTAAGTGGGACGCAACCTCGACACCGAGTAATCATGACTACATCACCATCGCTCAGTGCCTGATGAGCTGTCGCGTTAATTGGACGAGATACCTGGCTAATTGTAATTCATACCCCGTGGTTACACAGAATGTTGACTTGCCGTATCTCCGTTGACGTCCCACGCTGGCCACTGCTACTGTGACATGAGATGTCTCATCGGAATGTCCTCTCGCCGTTCTCTTGTGGCTTAGTCCGACATTACAGACTTACTCAGGCCAGTAAGTGCAATCGGCGCATCCGTGTTGAGCAAAGCTACGTCACTGACGCTAACAAACCTGTGTACGTAGCTCCGCGTCACAATCTCGGGGCGATCTGCCGATCTTCCTCATTGCCAGACGATAACATTGACATTTCTCACCAGCATTGCGGTGCAGCGAGATGACGTCTCACGTAGGACGACACGCATCTGGGTGTCGTAGATCCTGCTCCTGCGGCCGTATATATAGTGGACCCACACCAACCTACACCCGTATATATAGATCGTCACAGGCCACTTGAGCGCTTCATCGGCCATTAGCCATACAGAATACCAGCGACAATGCGTGTTGTGTGTTAGATGCGGAATTCCATTAGATATGATTTTCGCAGAAGTTTTGCGCTGACAAATGAGTCGCTAAAGTGTATAATTATAAACATTGGCATCGGTGTTTCCTAGAGATGACAGTGTAAGTTCGTTGGACGCGTGCGTGTCAATACAGTGGTTATTAGGCTGTCACAGCCAGCTGGGGAGAGTTCAATTGAGCACTGTCAAAATTGGAATGTCTTTTTGAAAAAAATAAAACACGTCACGCGTGTGACATGTGCGTCCACGAAGTGAACACGCATGATTTTTTTTATTTTGCTACTTTATTTATGTACTTATTTTATGAACGCTGCAAATATTTTTCAATCCCGGAACAGTAAAGTAGAAGTAGAGTTAATTGTTTTTACAATTCTGCATAGCAGTTTAAAATACCAAAGACGACCGAATGGAATATATGCGCTCAATAGAATATTTAGGCGGACTTAAATCATGTCAGTTAAATTAATAACATAAATTATACATGAACAAATAACTGATAAATTAACGACCTTACATACACTATATGATAACAAGATCGACAGAGAGAATACACATGTAACATTAATTAATCGGTTATATTAATATTAAAATCTTGGCGGAACCGTAATATACTTTTAGCAATTGTTGCTTTAGCAAGGGTCTGCCTACAACGGCGTCAACTCGCCACAGTTTGCAACTATATAGGCGCATGCACGCATGCATGTCAAGTAAAACATGTTTAACGACTAAGTGCAAAGACAGCCTTCTGCATGCATGTCCAACATCATATCGCTTGCACGTTGACGAAGACATTGAAATCCTACAAATCGCTGACGTCGCTGGCATAGTTTCCGTCACGGATCACTGCACTCAATGATAGGTATTCGCGCGTACACGTGAGATGAAACTTGATCCGACGAGGAATGGGACACTGAAAATAAAGCCCCGGTTGTGGGCCGAAGACGAACACGACCTAACACACGCATTATCTCCCTCCAGGGTCGCGCAGGTATTTGTTCCAGCAAAAAAATTCCCGCGAGTTTGTGAAAATTATATATTTACATTTCAATCACCGATGCATGTCAGCAAAGAACAGGCACCAGGGATGTAAACTACTGAAATAGACAACGAAGACTATATATGTTGTGCACGGATTGCCTGCATGGTAATTGATGTTAATGATCTGTTCTGCTTATGAGAAAAGGCGAATATTTATATGCATGCTAACCTTTCTAGACGCACTCTTCTCGTTAAGTTGTGAACAGTTGTCAGCGTACGTCTCTGCAGATTGTCATCAATTGACTATATGGGTCATATATAATTAGGTCTTTGGTGTCGCTAGGGTTTCTTGCAAATCGTGCACCTATCGGTGATGAATAGAGTATGTGTGCGTGTGCGTGTGCGTGTGCGTGTGCGTGCATGTGTATCGTGTGCATGCGTTGTGTGTACGCGCGCGCACGCAAGTAGACCTATGTACGTGTGCGAATGTAAGGATCTCAATATTCAGAAGAACCATTTCACATGCTGCGATAAAGTTCCCACTTAATCTTGAAGCTATATTACAATAGCTTCGAAGTAAGTTCGTGACGGCTTACACACTCGTACGCCTGACACACTCGAACGTCTGACACACTCGTACGTCTTTTCACACTCGTACGTCTTACACACTCGTCTCCAGAAAAGATCAGTACACAGTGAGCTAAACTCACGTCATGACGTATATCGTCACAATCGTAATGTGTGTGTGTGTGTGTGTGTGTGTGTGTGTGTGTGTGTGTGTGTGTGTGTGTGTGTGTGTGTGTGTGTGTGTGTGTGTGTGTGTGTGTGTGTGTGTGTGTGTGTGTGTGTGTGTGTGTGTGTGTGTGTGTGTGTGTGTGTGTGTGTGTGTGTGTGTGTGTGTGTGTGTGTGTGTGTGTGTGTGTGTGTGTGTGTGTGTGTGTGTGTGTGTGTGTGTGTGGGGGTGTGTGTGTGTGTTGTGTGTGTGTGTGTGTGTGTGTGTGTGTGTGTGTGTGTGCGTGTGTGAAGGTGTGTGTGTGTGTGAGTATGTGTGTGTGTGTTGTGTGTGGTTGTGTCTGTGTGTGTGTGTGTGTGTGTGTGTGTAAATTGGAGAGTTTACAATTGTGCCAAATGTTAATTCGTATGTATGGATATAATTTCGTTTTAAGAATTGGGAATTCTGATAATGGAATTATTAGGGATGTAGTAAATATGATGTTACAAAATGTAGTTCGATGTATGGATATGTTTAGCATATAATTATGATAAATAACAATGGTTATATCAACATGATGTACAAGTACATATAATTATGTGTGTCTGTATGTTATGTATTTGTTTGTGTATTTTATCTATAATATATGCAATATTCTGAAATAACGTGATTCAAACATTCATTCATTCATAGTTATACTGCTATCAAAACGAAGCAATATCGAAAAGAGTATTAACTGACATTGTATCATATGAGAGATCTTAAAGAAATAACCACATACCTATTGTTTGTGCTGATGAACTACGCATATTGCAGCCTTCGCGGTTTTATTGGTGAAATTGTAATGCAACTAGGAATTGAGTTATTAGAAAGAATGTGTAAGTTTATGTAACCAGACAATGAGAATTTGTTACACTCAGTTAATCTACCGAATAAACACATTCGATTACGTCAACGAACTATTATTTTCCCACGTTAGTTATTATAAGGAACAGGTTCAGTGACTGGAATTTTGATCGTAGACAATTTAAGTTAAGAATCGCTGCATTTCTCAGTAGCAGATTGTTAAGTTTGCTGCGCACATGTTGCGGCGCCATAGCCGTCCAGAACGTGAACATTCGTTGTCTTCTGCAACGACAATTTCCCTGCCGGAACCTACTCGACCTTTAGACCCTGTTGTAGCACAGAGTGCACAATCAATGTACGAGTTCCCTGCCAAGTGTACAAACGTGAATTCAAATGATCTGTCGAAGGGGTGGAACAAACATTGTCTGACCACGTCAAATATGGTTTAATCTGTCGCCGGCGATTTTATTAATAACTCGTAGATCCGTGTTTCCCACATTGCCTCACCGCCGAGTTGGCCCGATGCCTCTTTGCTGTAAGCGCTGCGGTACGCATGTAACAGCATATTCAGTTGTTGTGCGATGGTTTTAATTGTATGCCGTTAGTGGGAAAGCGCGTTTTGTTGGAGGAATGTTGCGTTATCAAACCGCCGCCTGTCATGTTGTGGTGGTGTTCCTGGTTGAGTTGTGAACTAGGCACAAAGGGCACTGTCCTTCATGTTATCGTTAAATGACATCGGACATTAGTGATCTACGTGCAAGATCCTATCACTCGACGAGACATTTAATATATCGACATATTTTCCCAACGTTTTCAGTGTTGATTTTACATTCGAATTCTCATAAAGACACCACTGTTTACATGTTGTATTGCACACTGTCGGTTACTTGTAAATAGTTGTGTTGGCATGCATCTGCAAGCGAGATGTATTACGACATACAACTATGTATATCAACCTTATGAATTTCAAATACATAACGCCATTATTTTAACTATCTAAAAGTTAGGATTATATGTATTAAAATATTTCAGTTTATTCTCTGGGTGACTCCTAAGATTGTGAACGGGGATTAACATAGATCTGATGGTGAATGGATAATGCTTATTGTTGTAATAACGATCTGTTGTGATCTTAGTTGTAGTGTCCCATCGCATAACTATTTTATAACGTTTTGTTGCAAAACATATGTTTTGTCGAATATATATTTTCACTTCTATTGAATATTTTACATTTTAATATTATATAATATATAATATATATTATATATATAATATACTATATATATATATATATATATATAAAATATATATATATATAATTATATATATATATATATATATATATATATATATATATATATATAATATATTATTATAATCATATATAAGTATTGTTGTAATAGTATTTCTGGGAAAATAAAACTATCATTACGTGTAATATGAGTAAAGATATTTTATTTTAGAAAGGTATTATAAATACAAACTATATATTATGTAATTTGTATTTATAATACCCTTTTAATTATTTTCATTAAGATGGAAGAATACTATATTAAAACGAAATTTCTTATTTCACAAATAAAAAACTTCCAGTTACAAAGAAGAAATAGTAAAAATAGATGTCAACTATATATCTCACTCAAGGTGACATTGTAATATTAAAAGAACCCGTTGGAATGATACGTTCACGTGTTTGAACCTATGAAATCACACCTCAATTGGCGCTGTCGTCTGTGCTGCCTTATTGTACGTTCCGTGTCTGATGATCACCGATCAGATACCGCTTCACTGCTTCACACACCGACGGTCTGCCTTCCTACTGCGTTTTATGCGGTTCTAGAAAGCTATCCAAAAGCCATCAGAAACCAATTAGTATAATACTAGCACATCAATGACAAACTTGACATTATCGTTTGGTTGTCAGAAAAAGTGACCTATATGCTTTTGCAAACCTCGTCTTTTTTCCAAGAGGCGTAGTTAGCAAATGTTATAGATCATTACGCGCGATCAATACCGCATAATACCGACTCGCGATGATGTTGTCACCACTCGTATTTATGGAACCGCTGCAAGCGAAGCAATTGCACTGCCAAATGCAGACGTATAACACCACGGTCCAATTTCGTAACTGGTAAACAAATAAAACCATGGGAAAGTGCAATGTACGTGTCGAAAGCGTGCCACGTGACGGAAGAATAACGCTGTGGGAATGCGGTCGCGTGTACGCATGCATGTATGTGTGTTTGCATCGACATACACCAGACATGCTGTATAAATAAACTACCACATTGAAATATGCCCCATCGGCATCCACGCATGGGTGCATCCCAATAATGTCCCTCAGCTTTGGGATTGTTCTGAATTCGCCTCCACGGCGGTCGCCATTATTGGCAGTGACGACCACAGTTCATGATGCGACCGCAACAGACAATGACAAGAAGTCGGCTCATGCAGTATCAAGGACAGAGTTATTCGCGGTCAAGAGCTTCTTCAGCATCGCAAACAAGTGGGTGGTCCGAAATAACGAGACATCAGATTCACTATCAGTTATAGCTGCGAGGCAATTATTTTCGAATTACTTAACAGGGAGCTTCACGGCACATAACTCGTGCCACGGTTTGATAATTCGTGGATGATTGTATCATCGAAGGAAATTCAATATATCAATTAGAAATGACAGCAAGAAACCGGAAGACTTCAACGCCATCGGTGGCTTAGGGAATGTAACACATTCATTCTGGCCAACCCCGTCATTAGCATCTCCCGTTACTCTCAAATGCGTATCTCGAACAAAATCTTATAAATATTTATGTGTAGGCCTATTTCTATGATGCGGCAATGAGGTGATCAAGTAGTTGACACAAATGACAACTAGAACAACCCACTCACTATAGATTGAAGTCAGTCAACCTTCCAGAAGGTGACATTCAAATTAAACATAAACATCACTGTATTGGTCGTCATTAGTTGGAACACGTTAGCTTAATACTTAGTTTAATGCTGGGTAATTATGTAATGAATTAATTTAGAAAGTTTAAATTAGGAGAATAACTAGACGTTACGTTTGGCGAATATAAATACTCAGCTCGGTGGTGTCGATGGCGTAATTCCTCCAGGTGCTGAAATGACAAATACATCGCTGGAACTCCACTGATGTGATATATTATCATAACCAAACTGAGTCTCGCTAACAGTCAAAGCACATACCACGACACAACTCACAAGTAAATCATAATACACCCTTTTCAGAATACATAGCCAATTTTTTTACAAGCAAACGTATTCCAGAGTACAGTTTCTTATCAGTTGTCATTCCACAGTAGACGAGGCAAAACTACATTTAAACTGACAACATTTCAGTGTTTGCCATAATATTAGAAACGATAAACAACCCTATCTGTTTTGATTTCTTCTTATGTTGCATATTAGCGTAGCACTTGCTTATCGTCGAGCGATCGTTGGAAAAGAAAACTAAAGTTTGAAAACCGAAGGAATACATAACGGAAGAAAAATCACATTACGTATAAGTGAATGTGTTGCTATCGAAAAATTGGTAGATAATAAAAAACCAAAACGGCGTGAGACATTTGTAAACGCCTGCCACCCACAGTGACGCAGAAACCGCAAATATGAATGCCTATATGATAATCTCAATTCGACGAAGGTGGGAAAATGATAATCGGGATCAGTTTCAGCCTGGAATGTGAGCGTGCGTGACAGGAACCTGACAGATTTGATACTTGTTAATAATATCGACAACATCTGCGCGCTGCACTGGCTATACTGTGCCGAGCCACCGCTGCCAGCTATATGCTGATAAGACAACATCCGAACGGAAATTATAACAGTCCAACCAATAGTATCTGATTGGACCACGACTTGATCATGCGTATCGCCATATCCGACCATCCACCTTTGACCTAAGCTTTCCCACGCCGGATATATATCATCTGGTAGCGTTGATAAAGTTGTCGGACCTTTCATGCCAATGCCAAGTTAGCAGCGGTTATGATCAATCTTTGAGTAATATTGTATGCCAGAATAAAATTATCGAATTACTTGAGTGATTTATTAAAAATTAACAGCAACATTAACGATATAAGATCCAGTTAGTGATAGAGTATCGATTATTAACTCTCTAACGTGTTATTTTATTGACAGCTGTGATATGTTTAGGGTGTTTAGAATCTCAGAAAGGCGGAAGATAATTTAGCATAAATGTGTAACATTATGACAAATATAAGTCACTAATTATTCTATATTTCTAATATAAATCACGTTTAATCTAATATATATATATATATATATATATATATATATATATATATATATATATATATAATGATTGCATTTCTAACAAATACAAGAATACACGCACATGACGAACATGGTTTGGTTTTGATCACGTTCATGAATTGAATTTTTAATTAAAACAACCGTGTCAATGTTAATTATGGGACGGATGCATGACTAGGTACGGTATGTACTCATGCATTATTTGTAAACATCTTCATTAAATATGTTTGTGTTTATCCATCCTTTCATACGCTCTGGTGATAAATAATGAAACAGAATTGTGTTTTTAATATTTTATTGTTTGCATAATGTCGCGACATATGAAAAGGAAAAGCATTTTTCGATAAGGTATTACACATACATTACATAAACCAGCCTGTTCTCTTTGTAACACGATGAACCTGCATGTTTACGATAAAGAAGAACATATCTATCCAATTTCTATTGAAGAACATCGCAGTATTGTTACATTTACATAGGACGCAGCCCCGTGCACAGTTACAGAAGGGTAGAACAAGATATATCAAGATTATCATCCGGAACAAAAACAAAAACAAAAAAATACAGATGGCAGCTAAGCACGGAAACCGGTTGTTTATCAAGGTACATCGTTTTGTAACTTTGTTCCCCGAAGATACTTGTCAATTTTGTTTTCTTATATTACATACATGTTGCTACTATATACACAAGCAGCAGCACATTTATTCCATTCCTTTACAGAGCTGTTTATAAGAATGTATGGTCTGTGATATGTCGATTCGTACAGCTGTCCACCCAGTCACGTTACGCTTCATACGGTGTAGTTCTTTTGTCTCTCCTAAGTGACAACTGACGCTGCTATCAATATTTCCATAACCATTTATTATAACAAAAATGGGTCTTGTTATATTTCTCCACTGCGTCTCACCCACTGTCGGTGTAATTACCGTTACATGTACAGACCACAAAGCAATGCTCTCTCAATTGAGAAATAAAAAGTATCTATTATCTTCTATCATATATGCCGATCGTACAGAACCTACGGGCATTTTATTTGTTATTTTTCTGAGATAAAAACCATTGATTACCCTGAAACAAGGTAATCAGTCATATTCCATTTATTCTCGTACAGAATATTTTATTGTTGTATACGTCAATAAAGGTTTAATCACCGAAATGAAGAGATACCTTCAGAACGAAGTATCGCGGCCGGGCGAAATTTATACGAGATTAGTATCCGCTTAGTCTATCTAGTTAATAACGAAAGTTGCTATTTCCTATTCTATACGCCTTTTCGCAAAATATTTACATTTGATGTGGCACTGACTGGAAAGCTTTGTGTTACAGATATCTTACTCGCTTTGTGAAAATGTTGATATATTAAGATATACCTTTGTTACTATTTACGTTTAAAACTAATTGACAGTATAGTAATTGACAGTGAAGCGATGTGTCCACTGGAAAAATTTAGATATATAGAATATGTATATGATGTTAACAGGTACTTTAATGTTTATTATTTATGCCAGTGTTTTGTCAATGGCCTCGCCACGAGCAGGATCCATCGACGGGCACCAGTTGGAAATGAGTTTTCTATAACATTGTCAATAAATTAACATTTTCTGTTTTCATTATTTGTATCCTCGTTATGTTTTGCACGCGACGATGTATCAATGTCGGATTTTCGTGTTGCGTTACTCTATGCGGCACCAAGTGACAGGTTACTCTAAAAGTAAAGTTGTTTTTTCTCACAGTAACTAACTCAGTCAAACTGGCACCTGGCCCTTACCTGATGGCCACAGAATGCTGTAATATTATTGTGCAAATAACAACTAGAAGTTATATGCTGCAGGTCCACGATTCTATGCTGTTAGCTTCTCAGTCTAGTGAAAAATGTCTATGTGTTAAAATGTGTTCGCAATGAAAGACACCCGCGTATTTTTTGTGTGAACGATAAAAGATCTATGTTAGTACCGCTCTATAGGTAATGGTTCAGACTTTCCTGTAACACCTGAATGAACGAATCGGATTTCCTAACGACGAATCACACCAGTATTAACACCTTAAACATTGTTTGAAGGTTGTTTTGCGACTCGCAGACTCTCTGTTGTATTCGGCTTGTTTTGAAGACGAATAACCAACGTAACCATTTTGTTTGTAATAATGTTAGTACATTGCTTACCTGGTGTTTAACCAGTGTGATTTATCTGACGTTTAGAGGTAGTTGATGGGACCACAAAAGTGAAGATGCACATAAATAATTCACGTGTTACCTAATTAGACGCGTTGGCTCGCAGAGAGAGAGAGAGAGAGAGAGAGAGAGAGAGAGAGAGAGAGAGAGAGAGAGAGAGAGAGAGAGAGAGAGAGAGAGAGAGAGAGAGAGAGAGAGAGAGAGAGAGAGAGAGAGAGAGAGAGAGAGAGAGAGAGAGAGAGAGAGAGAGAGAGAGAGAGAGAGAGAGAGAGAGAGAGAGAGAGAGAGAGAGAGAGAGAGAGAGAGAGAGAGAGAGAGAGAGAGAGAGAGAGAGAGAGAGAGAGAGAGAGAGAGAGAGAGAGAGAGAGAGAGAGAGAGAGAGAGAGAGAGAGAGAGAGAGAGAGAGAGAGAGAGAGAGAGAGAGAGAGAGAGAGAGAGAGAGAGAGAGAGAGAGAGAGAGAGAGACGAGAGAAGAGAGACAGAGAGAGAGAGAGAGAGACGAGAGACAGAGAGCAGAGAGAGAGAGAGAGAGAGAGAGAGAGAGAGAGAGAGAGAGAGAGAGAGGAGAGAGAGAGAGAGAGAGAGAGAGAGAGAGAGAGAGCTTCATACATTTGGTTCACACTTAAATAACAGCGTAAACATGCAGGTAGGATATTGCAAACAACACATGTCATTGGTAGTTCCAAACGATCCATCACATGGAACACTGTCGTGACCTGACTAGTACGGTTATCGACATAGAGAACAATAACCGGCGCAGAATCACGGTACCTTGAACCGCGACACCAGTGAGAGCCAGCAGAAAACGCAATAACAAATATAGCGACCAACATTCAGACTATTTGCGTAATGTAAAACACATTTGTTGAAGAAAACTAAAGACTACGATGTCGATATATAGCATTGTGTACGTCTAAAACTACAAACATAAACTTACATCACCTGGTGTTAATTGCGCGACGAGACGACAGCAGACCTACTTACCGGACGCCGAGCGAACGCTACGTCGAAACTCCACGCGCGCTGCATGTCGGGTGACCGGAAGTGAGTTACTACGCCATCATTTTATCTGCGTGCAAATATTATCGCCTGCGCATCGCCGATCGAGCGATTAACACGTGTTGCCTGTTGGAAAACAGCGGCGGTTTTTCGTCCCGGACATAACGGCTTTAATGGCACCGGAACTGTGCAGTGATTGTGGAGCGATGTTACAAGGTGTTCTCCTGCTCGAATGGTATCTCGCAATCGCGGCTTGAACCCTCTTGAAGAGTGCGACTGGTTGCGCGTCTGCGAGAGATACGGTGCCTGGAGACATTATTAAGTGAGACACCGCTCGGGTGTTGCAATACAGAGATGACTGTGTTCCTATCTGACTTATATAACAAGGGCCCATTTAGATAAGCGGTAATAGCAGTTATTACAGAAACTGATATTAGCCCAGAACACGTAGCAGAGGTGACTCAACGCCAGGCTACCTCTTTCAACCTCTCGAAATCGACACCATTTCGGACATCTGTAAAGAGAGATGCACATATGGCAATTGGCAATTTATAAAACATTAAGGTTTTCTTTTCTCCGAGCAAGCAAATCTTGTGAGAAAACCAATGCCGCATTTCCAGCTGGAACCACTATATGCACGGGTTAGAATAGAAGCCTTTTTTAATCGGCATTGGACCGCAATTATTAAGTAATATTAAGATTTCCCTGTAATGCATCGCCCCATTTCCCTCCTCGTCTGGAGTGTGACGCACGTAATAATGTCCCACCTTTCTGTGAC
>JAODUO010000020.1:370000-420000 GCA_025642075.2 Ridgeia piscesae | reverse complement strand
AAGGGTGTGCGTGCATTTGTCTGTTTTTACAACATTAGCAGGCAATCGTACACTAAGCAAACAGTTGTGTTTATATAACGGAATCTTTGCACCAAATTCTTGTACTATCAGCGTGTACCAATTTGCCGGATCGTGAGTGTCATCTTTCTAACTTTTTCATTATTGGTACTACCTGGTTCGCCTCTCAAATGCATTAGCAAAGACATTCGTTGAATTACGTAAACACGTCATCGGTCCATGACCATAGTTCGCACCCCGGTGGGACGACATCAGCACTGAATAGAACCCTCTTCAAATCGCCACTGCATCTCTCCGCCCCGCCTCAACGCCTCTGCCTTGGCGTGTAACGTTACAAACCGGAAAGACGACACCACGTTAAATAGGTGTTTTCCCGAACTCGAGTTGAGCTGCAAGGAATGTCGGTCCCTTTCAGTCGCGCATTTCTGCATGTACGACATCGTTTGCACCCTAAACGTTGTTCCAACTGCATGCACCCTGGATGTCGAATGTTCCTTTGAACTGCGTTGCAAGCACTTCCGGTCTCCATCTTTATTTATTATATCTTATATTACTATTTGCATACTTATTAATATGTTTGTTTGCTGGCTTGGAGCAAGGTTATCCACAGGTGTATGTTGGTATCCATCTTATTCAACTGCTGTCCATCATTACAGCCCGGGTTCTTCCTCTCTAGGTTTGTCTTATCCATCTCCATCTGTTTTTCTCAACAGTGTTATCTTCTGGTGGTTGTGTGTGTGTGTGTGTGTGTGTGTGTGTGTGTGTGTGTGTGTGTGTGTGTGTGTGTGTGTGTGTGTGTGTGTGTGTGTGTGTGTGTGTGTGTGTGTGTGTGTGTGTGTGTTGTGTGTTTGTGTGTGTGTGTGTGTGTGTGTGTGTGTGCGTGTGTGTGTGTGCGTGCGTGCTGTGCGTGCGCGTGTGTGTGTGTGTATGTGTGTATGTGTGTATGTATGTATGTGTGTGTGTGTGTGTGTTTGTGTGTTTCCTGTATCAATAGCATTTATGTGCAGTGCATGTATAATTGTGTCCGGTCCAATGCAGTCACGTGCTAGTTGCAATGTAAAAAAGCATCCTGCAAGAGTAAATAAGACGGCCATATAAAGTTTCAGTTCCTTCATTAATATATTTATTATTAAATATAGCATTAGCTATTTGTAATACCTTTGTTTAATGCCTGTCTTTCAGTATGATGTAATAACGTAAAACTTTATAGATGGCAGTATATGTGTAATTATAGTTGAACTTGTTTCTTTTTGATAAGCTCTAAGATACGAATTTTTTCCCAACACGAGGATATTGCATATCATCAACAAACCCTATGTATAATTTCATTCTTTAGTACTAATGTTGATGGTTATAGAAACTAAAATGTTCCACATAGCTGCAATGGGTGAGGACACCGAGAGCATTATCAGAGAGAATTGGATATCCACCACAAGCTTTCTGGCAGAATGTTGCCAAGTCATTCTCCTGAAATTCTTTTCTAGTTTCTGTGAAGCCAAGGAATTAGTCTTTTGCCGTCTTGACGCCTCCGTCATCTACTGACACATACACCACGCGGCGGTCCTGTCTTGACGCCTCCGTCATCTACTGACACATACACCACGCGGCGGTCCTGTCTTGACGCCTCCGTCATCTACTGACACATACACCACGCGGCCGTCCTGTCTCGACGCCTCCTTCATCTACTGACACAGACACCACGCGGCGGTCCTGTCTTGACGCCTCCGTCATCTACTGACACATACACCACGCGGCGGTCCTGTCTTGACGCCTCCTTCATCTACTGACACAGACACCACGCGGCGGTCCTGTCTTGACGCCTCCGTCATCTACTGACACATACACCACCGCGGTCCTGTCTTGACGCTCCTGTCATCTTGACAATAACCACGCGCGGTCCTGTCTTGACGCCTCCTTCTCACTGACACATACACCACGCGGCGGTCCTGTCTTGACGCCTCCTTCTCATCTACCTGAGCCCTACAGACACCACGCGGCGGTCCTGTCTTGACGCCTCCTTCATCTACTGACACATACACCACGCGGCGGTCCTGTCTTGACGCCTCCGTCATCTACTGACACAGACACCGCGCGGCCGTCCTGTCTTGACGCCTCCGTCATCTACTGACACAGACACCACGCGGCGGTCCTGTCTTGACGCCTCCGTCATCTACTGACACATACACCACGCGGCGGTCCTGTCTTGACGCCTCCTTCATCTACTGACACATACACCACGCGGCGGTCCTGTCTTGACGCCTCCGTCATCTACTGAAAACACACCGGCGCGTCCTGTCTTGACGCCTCCGTCATCTACTGACACATACACCACGCGGCGGTCCTGTCTTGACGCCTCCGTCATCTACTGACACATACACCACGCGGCGGTCCTGTCTTGACGCCTCCTTCATCTACTGACACATACACCACGCGGCCGTCCTGTCTTGACGCCTCCTTCATCTACTGACACATACACCACGCGGCGGTCCTGTCTTGACGCCTCCGTCATCTACTGACACAGACACCACGCGGCGGTCCTGTCTTGACGCCTCCGTCATCTACTGACACATACACCACGCGGCGGTCCTGTCTTGACGCCTCCTTCATCTACTGACACATACACCACGCGGCCGTCCTGTCTTGACGCCTCCTTCATCTACTGACACATACACCACGCGGCGGTCCTGTCTTGACGCCTCCGTAATCTACTGACACATACACCACGCGGCCGTCCTGTCTTGACGCCTCCGTAATCTACTGACACATACACCACGCGGCGGTCCTGTCTTGACGCCTCCGTCATCTACTGACACATACACCACGCGGCGGTCCTGTCTTGACGCCTCCTTCATCTACTGACACATACACCACGCGGCGGTCCTGTCTTGACGCCTCCGTCATCTACTGACACATGCACCACGCGGCGGTCCTGTCTTGACGCCTCCGTCATCTACTGACACATACACCACGCGGCGGTCCTGTCTTGACGCCTCCTTCATCTACTGACACATACACCACGCGGCGGTCCTGTCTTGACGCCTCCGTCATCTACTGACACATACACCACGCGGCGGTCCTGTCTTGACGCCTCCGTCATCTACTGACACATACACCACGCGGCGGTCCTGTCTTGACGCCTCCGTCATCTACTGACACATACACCACGCGGCGGTCCTGTCTTGACGCCTCCGTCATCTACTGACACATACACCACGCGGCGGTCCTGTCTTGACGCCTCCGTCATCTACTGACACATACACCACGCGGCGGTCCTGTCTTGACGCCTCCGTCATCTACTGACACATACACCACGCGGCGGTCCTGTCTTGACGCCTCCGTCATCTACTGACACATACACCACGCGGCGGTCCTGTCTTGACGCCTCCGTCATCTACTGACACATACACCACGCGGCGGTCCTGTCTTGACGCCTCCTTCATCTACTGACACATACACCACGCGGCCCGGCCTGTCTTGACGCCTCCTTCATCTACTGACACATACACCACGCGGCGGTCCTGTCTTGACGCCTCCTTCATCTACTGACACATACACCACGCGGCGGTCCTGTCTTGACGCCTCCGTCATCTACTGACACATACACCACGCGGCGGTCCTGTCTTGACGCCTCCGTCATCTACTGACACATGCACCACGCGGCGGTCCTGTCTTGACGCCTCCTTCATCTACTGACACATACACCACGCGGCGGTCCTGTCTTGACGCCTCCTTCATCTACTGACACATACACCACGCGGCGGTCCTGTCTTGACGCCTCCTTCATCTACTGACACATACACCACGCGGCGGTCCTGTCTTGACGCCTCCTTCATCTACTGACACATACACCACGCGGCGGTCCTGTCTTGACGCCTCCTTCATCTACTGACACATACACCACGCGGCGGTCCTGTCTTGACGCCTCCGTCATCTACTGACACATACACCACGCGGCGGTCCTGTCTTGACGCCTCCTTCATCTACTGACACATACACCACGCGGCGGTCCTGTCTTGACGCCTCCGTCATCTACTGACACATACACCACGCGGCGGTCCTGTCTTGACGCCTCCGTCATCTACTGACACATACACCACGCGGCGGTCCTGTCTTGACGCCTCCGTCATCTACTGACACATACACCACGCGGCGGTCCTGTCTTGACGCCTCCGTCATCTACTGACACATACACCACGCGGCGGTCCTGTCTTGACGCCTCCGTCATCTACTGACACATACACCACGCGGCGGTCCTGTCTTGACGCCTCCGTCATCTACTGACACATACACCACGCGGCGGTCCTGTCTTGACGCCTCCGTCATCTACTGACACATACACCACGCGGCGGTCCTGTCTTGACGCCTCCTCATCTACTGACACATACACCACGCGGCGGTCCTGTCTTGACGCCTCCGTCATCTACTGACACATACACCACGCGGCGGTCCTGTCTTGACGCCTCCGTCATCTACTGACACATACACCACGCGGCGGTCCTGTCTTGACGCCTCCTTCATCTACTGACACATACACCACGCGGCGGTCCTGTCTTGACGCCTCCTTCATCTACTGACACATCACCACGCGGCGGTCCTGTCTTGACGCCTCCGTCATCTACTGACACATGACACCGGCGTCCGTCCTGACGCTCCGCATCTTCTCAACATGACACACTTCGTCCGCTTGAGCTCCATCAATATGCACATAACACCGGGCTGTTTGACGTCCCTTCAACTGGCATTACTAGAGGCGTCCTGTCGAGTGTAGCATGACACATACACCACGGCGGTGCTTGACCTCGGTTTGAACATGCACATGGGCGGTCCTGTCTTAGCCTCGTCATCTATGGACGCATGCACCACGCGCTGTCACTGTGAGCTCGTCATTATTTGACACATACACCACGCGGCGTGTCCGTCTGACGCCTTTCCGTCATCATGACAAACACCACGCGGCGGTCCATGTCTGAACAGCCTCCTGTCATTTCTGTAAATAGGGGGTCCTGTTTGACGCCTGTCATCGTACTGATACAGACAGGGTGTCTGTCTTTGACGTCCGTACACTGACTGAACACATGACACCACGCGCGGTCCTGTCTTGACGCCTCCGTCATCTATGGGAAATACACCACGCGCGCTCCTAGTCTTGACGTTCTGACTCTGACACAGCAACAGGAGACGGCATGTTGACGCCCTTTCATCTCTAACAAACATGCTCCTGTCTTGACGCCTCTTATCTATGACACTATTCGATGGGCGAGTCCTGTCTTGACGGCCTCGTAATCACTGTACACATAAACGCGCGTCCTGCTTAACACTCCTTTATCTCTGAACATCACGGTCTCCTGTCTTGACGCTCCGTCATCACTGACACATACATCACGCGGGTCCGTTGACGCCTCCGTCATTACGACACGACACCACGCGGCGGTCCTGTCTTGACGCCTCCGTCATCTACTGACACTACACCACGCGGCGGTCCTGTCTGACGCCTTTCATCACACACATACAACGCGGCGGTCCTGTCTTGACGCCTCCCATCACCGACACAGACACCACGCGGCGTCCTGTCTTGACGCCTCCGTCATCTACTGACACATACACCACGCGGCGGTCCTGTCTTGACGCCTCCTTCATTATGACACATACCCACGCGGCGGTCCTGTCTTTACGCCTCCTTCATCTACTGACATCATACACCCGCGGCGTCCTGTCTTGACGCCTCCTTCAACACTGACAATAGCACCACGGGGGGTCCTGTCTGACGCCTCCTTCATCTACTGACACATACACCAGCGGCGGTCCTTTTACTTAATGTAAAATCGCTGCCGTCATCTACTGACACATACACCACGCGGCGGTCCTGTCTTGACGCCTCCGTCATCTACTGACACATACACCACGCGGCCGTCCTGTCTTGACGCCTCCTTCATCTACTGACACATGCACCACGCGGCGGTCCTGTCTTGACGCCTCCGTCATCTACTGACACATACACCACGCGGCGGTCCTGTCTTGACGCTTCCGTCATCTACTGACACATGCACCACGCGGCCGTCCTGTCGCGGGATCTTCTCAACGATGCACACTTCGGTGAGGCCCGATAATATCACAAGAACTCCTGTTCGCTCCCTTCAAGTGGCATTGACAACTTGTAGAGCATGGAGACATATTAAAGTGCCTATGACACGGTTTGAAGTTCATGATGGGCAATCTGGATTTACGAATGGAGATGGCAGCCTCGTCTTGAGATGTGAGAATACTGATAATATTCACCATATTCCCAACTAGATGTGTGTCTGATTTTCGTTTGGCAAATAGCTAGATGGAATAATAATAAATGAATAGCCTCTAAGTCTTGGTCTGTTTATAGCGGTCCTTCCGCTTTCAACGATGTGAAGAATTTTTTCTCTTAGTTCGAATACACGACGAACACATGCAGACTAGTGAACACACATATGGAAAAAGCAACATTCAACAGCACTCAATACAAACTATGATGTTCATGGAACTCCATGATAAGCAAGGCAGTAGAGAACAGGCATTTACGCTTATAATAATTCTTTAAAAAATATGATCTTTTTTGTACAAGCCACTGTATGCAAGATTCACCTATTTGATGGGCGAGATGTCAAGGGTCTGCTTTCACGTCGGCGAGCATAACAGCCTGATGCAAAAATCAATGACCTCATCTGAAAGATTGTTCATGTGCTTTCATGAAGTTACTCAGTTCCATGTGCATGCATTGGAAATTGGCACCGGACTGAGCCTCCAATATTTCTGTATGTTGCATGGCTTTACCCACCAACAATGTTGGAAAGTGGGTGCAGTTGGAGCTTTCCATGAGCCTCAAGGCGAATATGCTTGGCGTTTTTGATGAATTTTCTGGATGGGTGTAGTTGGTGGGTTTTGAGGAACCTCAGTAATTCATTATTCACCGCATTCCAGAAACTACGACCCATGACTAATAATGATATCCCTGAAACAGTTATTTGAGTTTAAAGACACGTGAATTGCATCAGGCAGATAACTCGTCAACCTACCAAGAAAAACAGTAACTTATTTATAATTAATGTAAAATGCTGCACATAATATTCTATAATTTGTACGTGTATTGCATAACAAATATGAAAACATGCAATACAAATTAATGGGATTTCAACGAAAACGTAATATTCTCTGAAAGGTGCAGGCCGAGATGTAAACACGTAAATAAAAAGAGTTTAGTGTGACTGAGTGCAACGAGACATTACACTGGTACTATGGGATTCAAGGTACCGAGTAGCTAGCTCATCAATTAATCTTGTCTATTTCACGCATCACCTGCATTGATGGGTGTCACATATCATGACGTCAGTCACCTATTGGGTAATTCGCGTACAACTGATCGTCATTACTGATACTACGTTGAAATAATGGTTGCAGAAAAGCTAGTTATGAATAACTCAGGTTGCGTTTGTTTATCGAGAGTTATCTCAAAGCATATCTCAGCAGACCTGCGCTGAACTTGAACTATGCTGCTCAATGTGCCATTGTGCACTGCTGGCAAGTAGATGTAGTACGGCATTTCATAATTGTGTGGCATAATTACTTACATAATAAATACGTAACGATTACGCAACGGGTTTTTGCACTACACATATCGTTGTCAAAATTATTAATGATGGTCAAATTAGAGATCTCAGTTCCACTCGCATACACTTGTGGTTACAGTTTGCGGAAAACAGATGAATAAAACACAGTAACATTTGTTTATGCAATTCCCAATAAAAATCCAATGCTGTAGTCGAGGAGAAAATTTAAATACACGATGTCGTGTTTTGGTTGAAAATAGGCTGCTTATTACGCGGCCATTTTGGGAATACTGGCAATAAGGATGTGCGCTCTACCGTGCAAACTAGGTGGGATGCAAAACCAAGTTTGAAAGGTTTCTTAGAACCCACACTCCTGTAAGCATGGCGATAACATAACAGGCGTGGAAACGGGGTGTTTGGGGCACACAATATTTAGTGTATATTTAGCATCTAGATAATTTGTGAACGTTGTTATGCTTTGGGGAGCGTTAATTGGTGGTGCAGTTGGAGACCCCAAAAAACTCCTTCACTATGCCATCTTGAAAATCTCCAGCACAGCCCTATCGACCACGAAACTCTTCAACAGGGCCCAACCAACTGTGGCATTTTTAATGTGTTCTACTAAACGACAAGGCTGCACAAATTTATGCTAGAGAAAACATAACAAATAAATAAATGTATATACTTATACAGCGCCAAATCTAGGTAAAACTATTCAGAGCGCTTTACATGTAGTCGATATTCCTTAAAGATAATTACTCAAACATATGACTAAAGTTAACTCTCCATTATGAAAGTGCCATATAAACAGACTAATACAAACATAATAAATAAACACATAAAATACAGAAGACCAAAATTTATAAATCTAAAACGTAATTTAAGAGGTTAGAAGTAAAGGTATCTTTATGAATGATGCAATCAAACAATGTCAGTTCACATATAGCCACTTCAACACCTGTAGTATTGTTCATGATGTCAATATCAACCCTTCCATCTTTTCCCATCAGACTAACTCCACACCTTCCATGTAAATGAGGGTGCACATGCATGTTTAGAAAATCTAAAAGAAAAATTGAACTGTTTAGACTTGTATTTAAAGTTCAGAAAGTCATTGTCGACCGAGTGTTGTGTTCTGCCTCTCATATTCAAATTTACGACGCTCGTTGGGCTGTTTTACAGGAAAGGTTCTTAACCTATGGGTCGCGGCCCAAATTTGGGTCGCCAAGCCATCTTGAGTGGGTCGTCAAGCCATATTGAGTGGGTCGTCAAGCCATATTGAGTGGGTCGTCAAGCCATATTGAGTGGGTCGCCAAAACAACATTTGTAGCATATTCCGCGACATTGTCTATCAGATTGTCTGCAACTTTGTTATCACCATTCCTATGAAGAATATTAGCGTAGGCGCAATATCCTTCAAATATCCTTCAATAGTGTCGATCTACTCAACTCCTCGAGGCCTCGGTGTTCATCAAGCAGAGGTCTGGTCAACGTTCTCATTTGTCGTTTATATTGTCATGTCGATTTACATCACTATGTTGTGGTTAACGTTTTGTAGGCATATGTCGTCACACAATCTCCCGACCACAGTTTGAATCGCGACCAAAACGTCTGTTAGCAATAAACCGCCCTGACACTCGGTCAGGTTGGTGAACAAATAAGAGTAAGACAGGGTTGTGGGTGAACTTGTAGATCTGCATTGTTTTAATGTTATGCAATAACCACATGTTCAAATAATCACCATACATAGTATACATGTGCAAGTATACAGACAATCGCCACATAGCAATGCAAACTTCCTGATCTACCAGTCAGACTACCACACACACACACACACACACACACACACACACACACACACACACACACACACACACACACACACACACACACACACACACACACACACACACACACACACACACACACACACACACACACACACACACACACAACACACACACACGCAACAAGCACACACGCACACAACACACACCACACACACACCACACACACACCACACACACACACACACACACACACACACACACACACACACACATAGAAACACACATGTCGGTCATTGCCAAAGAAATAAAGGTTTTAGACAATTTGATAAAGACTGTAAAAACACGTTACTGAAAAATGCTCAGACGTAAGATGTGACGGGAAATTAAATATCCATCTCAGAAAATGGAATTTTTTGGACTCTCGATAAGCCCAAGTTTTCCTAGTCCACATGAGATCTGAATCAATAATCGGAGTCCATCAATAATTACACCGTTTCGCCATCTATCGGAAGCATTGGTCGTTATTCTGGAAACGCGAAGGTAGCGCCACCTTGTGGAATGCATTTACATTTAATTTTCATTATAGCCGGTTGGTGGCGCGTTGTTTACAAAATAAACAGCACATGTAAATGGCGGCATTTATGACTACCGCTTTCATTTGTCACTATTTCAGTGTGATGTAGTTAGCAATAACAAGACTACATAGCACTGGTCTGTCTGTTGTGTTTATAAACTGTATGGCCAATACTAGATGCCTCGATATATGATTTTCTTTTCTTTTACACATATACCTATATATATATATATATATATATATATATATATATATATATATATATATATATATATATATATATATGTAATATATACTGAAAATGAAAGGTATTTGAAAAGGTATGTAGGGCTTCCATACCAGCCGTACCATTGTAGGGCATTCATACCAGGCGTACCACTGTAGGGTTTTCACTGGTGCCCTACCATCATAGAGCATTCATACCTGTTCTCTCTCTCTCTCTCTCTCCTCTCTCTCTCTCTCTCTCTCTCTGTGTGTGTGTGTGTGTGTGTGTGTGTGTGTGTGTGTGTGTGTGGTGTGTGTGTGTGTGTGTGTGTGTGTGTGTGTGTGTGTGTGTGTGTGTGTTGGAATATGGTGTGTGTGTTATATATATATATATATATATATATATATATATATATATATATATATATATATATATATACCCGTGATTATCATGAGTTACTGTGTCAAACCATTGGAACCATTATAAACAAATTTCACTGTAAATGGCGATATAATATAATATACCAATGTCTTAGGAAACTACAGTGCAGCCATGCAACATCACTCGGCAAAACCAAAAACGGTCGCTAATTAATTTAAGTTTTTATTGTAGGGCTTCACGCTGATATATCATTTTAGGGCACTCACGACTGATGAACCAATGTAGGGCATTCAAACGTAATGTACTATTGTAATGCATTCACCCCAGTTGTACCAATATAGGGCATTCACACCTGACGTACCATTATATGACACTGGTCGTAACATTGTAGGGCATTCACACCTGACTTACCATTGTAGGACATTCACTTTCTGACGAAGCAATATAGATCATTCTCACCTGCTGTACCAATGTAAGGCATTCACACTTGACGTGCAAATGCAGAGTATTCACACCTGCCGTACCAGAGTAGGGTTATCGTACAAGCCCTAACATCATAGGGCATTCATACCTGTTGTATTTTTGTAGGACATTTACATTAACCGTACGACCCTAGAACATTCACACATTACATATATAATATATATACATATATATATATATATATATATATATATATATATATATATATATATATATATATATATATATGATATGAAGCTGTGCATTGGTAAATAAACTTGTTTTTGTGTTATTTTTCTTATACATGTTGGGTTTGAATTATACATACTGTTACAAAACTCTAGCAGATAGAGTTCGTATATTTTAATGTAAAACACGCGTCGCCTCCAAAAACGGAACTCTTCACCACGTCTACCTCCTCCCACTCAACTCGTCCCCTTCCGAACCTGGTAGGCCTACGCTAAAATAATACAATTTCTGTTACACTGCCGCCTCAACAGCGGTAACCGTCCCTGGTGACGGGTGAGTTTCCACCACCACTAACATGACACACAGTAAAGCAAACCGTCCCTGGTGACGGGTGAGTTTCCACCACCACTAACATGACACACAGTAAAGCAAACCGTCCCTGGTGACGGGTGAGTTTCCACCACCACTAACATGACACACAGTAAAGCAAACCGTCCCTGGTGACGGGTGAGTTTCCACCACCACTAACATGACACATAGTAAAGCAAACCGTCCCTGGTGACGGGTGAGTTTCCACCACCACTAACATGACACACAGTAAAGCAAACCGTCCCTGGTGACGGGTGAGTTTCCACCACCACTAACATGACACATAGAAAAGCAAACCGTCCCTGGTGACGGGTGAGTTTCCACCACCACTAACATGACACACAGTAAAGCAAACCGTCCCTGGTGACGGGTGAGTTTCCACCACCACTAACATGACACATAGTAAAGCAAACCGTCCCTGGTGACGGGTGAGTTTCCACCACCACTAACATGACACACAGTAAAGCAAACCGTCCCTGGTGACGGGTGAGTTTCCACCACCACTAACATGACACACAGTAAAGCAAACCGTCCCTGGTGACGGGTGAGTTTCCACCACCACTAACATGACACACAGTAAAGCAAACCGTCCCTGGTGACGGGTGAGTTTCCACCACCACTAACATGACACACAGTAAAGCAAACCGTCCCTGGTGACGGGTGAGTTTCCACCACCACTAACATGACACACAGTAAAGCAAACCGTCCCTGGTGACGGGTGAGTTTCCACCACCACTAACATGACACACAGTAAAGCAAACCGTCCCTGGTGACGGGTGAGTTTCCACCACCACTAACATGACACACAGTAAAGCAAACCGTCCCTGGTGACGGGTGAGTTTCCACCACCACTAACATGACACACAGTAAAGCAAACCGTCCCTGGTGACGGGTGAGTTTCCACCACCACTAACATGACACACAGTAAAGCAAACCGTCCCTGGTGACGGGTGAGTTTCCACCACCACTAACATGACACACAGTAAAGCAAACCGTCCCTGGTGACGGGTGAGTTTCCACCACCACTAACATGACACACAGTAAAGCAAACCGTCCCTGGTGACGGGTGAGTTTCCACCACCACTAACATGACACACAGTAAAGCAAACCGTCCCTGGTGACGGGTGAATTTCCACCACCACTAACATGACACACAGTAAAGCAAACCGTCCCTGGTGACGGGTGAGTTTCCACCACCACTAACATGACACACAGTAAAGCAAACCGTCCCTGGTGACGGGTGAGTTTCTACCACCACTAACATGACACATAGTAAAGCAAACCGTCCCTGGTGACGGGTGAGTTTCCACCACCACTAACATGACACACAGTAAAGCAAACCGTCCCTGGTGACGGGTGAGTTTCCACCACCACTAACATGACACATAGTAAAGCAAACTACTTGCAAGGAAATCAGCAGTTGAATATTTTCCGTCTAAACTAAGTGCAACCCAACAGGCACTACACTACAAGTTATATGTGACAAAACGCAGGTCGATTCCTTCTCATCCCAGGTACCCTGATGTTCTCCAATGAACATCGCAAGCTGTCGACAGAGTGTCCGGTTGTACCACTCCACCGTGCCGTCGGATTCGGGGTGCAGAGCAGTTGTCCTCGTCTTGTGGATGCCCAATAACTGGCACATATCAGTAAATACAGCGAATTTCAGCCGGAACCCCATATCTAGACACACACTCATTGACGAGTAATGTAGCAACAGTATTAACCTCCTGGTTTGGCAACGCATATTCCTCTGGCCACTTCGTAGTTGGCTGTGTCTGTGTAAGGCCCCATGAAATGAAGAGCTATCCACTCCATGGGACAGCCCACGTCGTACTATTGCAGCGGTGATCGTGTCTTCTTCCCTGTGCCCTTTTCGCTGCGCATACGTCTCACCGCAAGCACCAAGCGTCTACATTGACACGACACATTGTCCAGTAGAACCTTTGGCGTACCTTCCCGAACGTCTTGTTTCCCCCTAGATGTCCTTCCGCCGGTTCGTCATAAGGTGTTGCAGTATCGCTGCTCCACGATATTTGGCAGAATAAACTGTCACAAAGTCGTATGTCTTCTCGCCGGCAGAGAGCTCTCGCGCGCAATTGGAGACTGTCCCACTGAGCCTAGTAGATCTTGACGTCTTCACTCATCGCTGACCCTTCCGCCCAGGATGGCCGCCGCCGCTCCAATTCTACCCATTTCAGGACAGGTGCAACGGTATAGTGCTTCTCTCTCAGTAACTTCGACTCAGCCTCGGTGCCTCTCACCATGCACGCGTACCGTCTCAATAGTGCCTTCGTCCGTCTGCCCATTGCGAAGACAGTGGCGACATTCCGACTCTAGACACGGTCGCGGCATCCGGGACAAGGCATCAGCGGTTAGGATCCGTAGATTTTAATGTAAAACATGCGACGTGTCCAAAAAACGTAACTCTTCACCACATTTACCTCCTCCCACTCAACATACACGCATACGAACACACCCGCACGCACACACGCACGCACGCACGCACGCACGCACGCACGCACGCACGCACGCACGCACGCACGCACGCACCACACACACACACACACACACACACACACACACACACACACACACACAGTATTTATTTGGATGCTCAGCGCAAATTCTACGCCACTGATGACGTACCTTTTTATTTCAAGTTGTTTAACAGTAATATTGCAAAATAATATATGCCTTATTAATGAATTCCCCTAGCGTTAGAAAGCTCACATGTGACTCCATCTCGCGGAAACAGTTTAATCGAGACTGGTTACAAACGGTGGCGCCTCCAAATGGAAAGTGAATTGGAAAGTAGACCCACAAGTCACACTCGCAAGCTTACCAACTTCACTTGTATAATTGTGAATACTGCCTCCTGCGTTGCTCAAGGTTTGTGTTGGCTTGTATATAGCTAGGAACTACAGTAGTGCGCGTAGGATTTGTGACGCCTTTGATTAAGTTTTAAATATCAAGTTACTGCTGCGGGCGATAAATGCGTGTCAACTTCAAACGCTAGCTTAGTCTCGCTTAACCGACTGTCGGTCGGCTGCGGAACTACGCCGAGAAGTCAGTCTGGCGAGTCTCCTGGCTTTTGAATATTTATCCGCGTGATCTATACAATGCTGCCACCTCACCTACACTGGTTAATCCTGCCGTAATTTATATTTTTATAAACAACTGCAAGTTTGTATTTCTATTTATTTTTTGTTAATATAAGTTTAATTTTGCATAGACCCATAGTCTTTATAATACAGCATTATTTGGTAATCTTATGCTTAACTGGCCTAAATTAGTACGGCCTTTTTTTTTACCTTATATCGATGTGTATATGTTCGCAATGTGATTCTACATCACTTCGGTACAAAGAAGTCAGATTAAAACATATATTTGTGTTTTAGAACAATTTAAACATGCTGACTCGAAAGAAATCGCCTCCGTGGTTCTGGTGCCTCTGGGAGGCGCCTACAGCTCGCGCCATATTTGCAGCGGTGACATCGCGTTGTTTACTTCGACTCGGTGTGTTTAAATTGTTTTAAAACACAAATAAAAATTTGTTAATCTGACTTCTTTGTACCGGAAGTGATGTAGAATCACATTGCAAACATATACACATCGATATAAGGTGAAACAAAAACGGTTTTAAAAGGCCGTAATAATTTAGGCCAGTTAAGTATAAATTTACCCATTAATTGATAAAAGGTAGCCTTATTTAATTTGTATGTTATCCGTGTGGGGCTAAACAATGCTGCCACCTCACGGATACTGGTTAATCCTGCCATAATTCTTATTTTACAACTAGGCTGGCTGTAGCCTTGGCTACCCAGGCTCCGTGAGGTGGCAGCACTTTTAAGCCCCTCAACTCTGCCTGGGGAAACTAATGCTCTGCATTTGTTAACAGCCAGGGCGGCCTTACCCCAGATTAGGGTAGAGATGCTGATTGGCTCTCAGGCCAACTATTAAATAAAAATTAAAATAGCGATATACTTTTACAAGATTATGATATCCTGTCACGGACTTATGTGCATATAAGTCCATGATCCTATGAAAAGTATTCAACATTAAACTTATGTCTTATATTAACACAAAAATAAGTAAAAATTCAAATTTACAATTTTTAAAAAAATAACAATTAAGGCAGGATTAACTAGTATCCATTGGCGTGAGGTGGCAGCATTGTTTAGCCCCACATGGATAACATACAAATTAAATAAGGATATCTTTTTATCTAATAATGCTGTATTATAAAAACTATTAAAAATTAAACTTATATTAACACAAAATAAATAGAAATACAAATTTGCAGTTGTTTAGAAAAATAGAAATTACGACATGATTAACCAGTGTCCGTGAGGTGGCAGCATTGTATAGATCACATGGATAAATATTCAAAAGCCGGCAGAATCACCAGACTGTTCTCTCGGCGTAGTTCCGCAGCCGACCGACAGTCGGTTAAGCGAGACTAGGCTGGCTGTGGTATCTTGTGATTTATTGTATGCTCTGAAATACGAGACGTCGAATGACTGGCGAATGCCAGCCTTACCAGTGCAACTTTGTTCCTAATTATTGGTAACCTACTGTGCTGTAAATATTTATGATTTATTTTGTTTGTCTGGCATATATGACACTCATCAATGTCAAAATGGTCAGTCGGACAAAAAGTTTCTTTAGGAATTTTTTATGTTCCCTGACTGTAGTCACCATAAGTTGTAGGAAGTATTATGGTAGTTGTTTCATTTATTTAAGTGACATATTAAGCAGGCTGCAAATGTGTAAAGTTACAAATTTTGTGACATTTTCTGTCGTCTTGCTAATTAATATATATAATTTTGCATGTAAACTACACAGTTAATTTTTTTTCTGGTCATAATCACTAACTTGAAGTGCACTGGTGCTTGTTTCATGTACATAGATGAAATATTGACGAAAGGAAAATTTCAAATTAAAACAAAATCTGACACTTCTGACAGATTTTATCTTGCTGATAAATCTTTTGAATTGCTTTTATTATTTTCTTATATTAGTAATTATTTAAAATGCAATGGTGCTTCCTTCAATTACATAGATGAAATATTAATAAAACTAATTTTACAAAAATATTTTTTTGTTAATTTTCCGAATATTCTATTTGATTTTGTACATTAATCTCAACAAGCTTACTTCTTATTAATGATACTGGTTTTGTTTTAAACTATGATAAGGCCAATACATCCCTCATTTTTTAATTCAGTTATTATATAATATTATAATGTATCATATTTTTCAACAATATTATACAAATTACATATATGCTCAACAACAAAATAATATTTTATATAAAAATATATACATATACATATACATAAAAGTCATGTATAATATAATTTTATAAACATAAATGATAAATAATCATAAATTGTAATCATTAATATATTTAATATAGCCTATCCAACACACAAAAGTACACACAATATGCTAAATAACTAAAAAATGAGAAAATAATACCAACAAATAAACTAATATAAATTAGCTACATTAAACATGGCAGTAATTAATTAGTTTGCACAGCCAGGCACAGCCAGGCATAAGTACTTTCTAACTATTAATATTATTAATCAAAAACATCAGCTGTTGATCACTTCGGAATCTGAGTGCTTTATACACCATGCATTGCAAGCACGTGGAAAAAGGCTAAATTGCAATGTCTTTTGAGACAGGGGCTTCAGAAACGGACCTTGTGCCTGTTTGTTCTATCAATTGGTCAGCTATCACAGTAATCATATTATTGTCCACACAATTCTTTACACTTCCGCATATGAATCACGTTGAAGCCAATTGAACAAATAGTCACAAAACATCGTCAAAAATAGGCCATTTTAACTGCCTAATTACTACAACATTTTATCGACGGATTATCATAATATTTGTATGATCACATTAACTTATCATTCTTCTTTGTTTATAACTTTTCAAATAGCCGTTTTCATTAACATAATTTCACAAACAATTTTGAAAGATAGGGTCTGTCAACATGATCCAATATGGCCACAAGCATAAACAATGAAAATTTTAAAAGACAGAAAGAGAATTAGAGAAATAATCATTAATACCCTTGAAACACTGCCAAAAACAGTTATCAGCGCAGAATCATGGACTTACATTATAACAACATAAGAAATATAATAAGCGAAAAGGTATGTTGCGTGATAATAACTAATGGCTACTAATCTCGGACCCCTGTCTCTCCATGTTGTCAGAAGGAGCAGAAAATTCATCTGGCCTCCCTGTCAAAATCCAGACTGATGAACTCTGCATCTAGACATACTAAAATTTGCCAATATCAGAGGCAATCACGAAAAGTGTGAAATAATTACGGAAAGCAAGAAACAAGACAATAAACTTGAACTTAAACAGGCACGTGAAAAGTTTATGTCGATTGACCTATGATATTACCTGTAATACTTTCCGGTAGTGAAACTCCGAACTGGCTTATTTCCACGACACCAAAGATAGATAGGTGCTGAGTGTTGGGATAAACGGATGTTGGCTTACACTAAGTTTTTCTGAATTTTACATTATGTTGGTTTTATGTGCTATTATAAATAATAAGACAGTTCACAATTATATGTACAGTTTATTTCATATCGCACGTACCCCGGTGTACATGGACAACACGATGATTTCCCATAAATATAATAAACAGCTTGAATAATGCAGATATAAAATAAATATTGTAATGACGTTCCCATATAATAAATGGAGTAATTTCAAAGCAAGCAATTGGACTAGAGGAACACATAATAACCAGCAAAAATATAGCACAGATCAATAAACACACATGTACAACCTCAAACAGGTCCAATGTAAAATAAACCTGAATGTACACACAATGCAGATATAAAGTAAATATTGCAGTGTAAAAAATAAGTAATGTAACTGCTGACGTTCGCATATAATATACATGGAGTACATTATATGGAGTATTTAAAACAAAGTAATGTCATAGAAAGACAGTATTTGCACACAGAGATGGAATAATCATACTCTGTACTCATATTCGAGTATGAGTACTTTCTGAGTAATCATACTCGAGTACAAAGCAAAGTAATCGTACTCGTACTCGAATACATTACCAAAGTAATCGTACTCACGATTACTTCTCACAATTACATTTTTTTCATATGAACACTTGCAAGCAAATATATTAGACAGATATAAATGGCAATAATAGAAGTAATCTAATAAATGTAATATTAATTTAGCTATTCATTTTCTATTACTGTTGAGCGTTTCAGTTAAATAGATATTCAGTCAGCTTTCCCTAGTTAAAACCTTCTCTCCCCAGAGAAGCCACATTCAATTCAATTCAATTTAACACACAACATTAAAAAGCAAGCAATACAAATAATAATAAGTCACATGGTACGAATGAAATACAATTAAGAAACATGTTTTGACCCTCCTGTTTACTGTAGTACTGGTAATACAAAGTGACTTCCCTGGGAAGCACTGCAGGAGATAAGCATCCCCTAACATCTCTTCAAGAGTTGTTCTAAAAATACCGCTCAGATTTCCGCTTCTTTGCAGAGCTACTCTAGGTCCCACGAATCCTCTCTAAAATTACCAGATTATTGTAGATATATGTCAGGTAGATTCACTAACTTCACCTGATGTTGTTTCAGACAACAGCAACATCTGTCGAAAGGTGTTCACATCAGAAGTATCTGAAATGAAAAGGTGCCACAAATCGTACACATTCACGACAACGATTGCCACATCCTGTGACACACCAGATTGAAGGGCATCAAGTCACATGATCATCAAGTCACATCCACATTTGGGCCTTCGAGAAAATGTGATTGTCACTCGAGGAACAATAATTTATTTTCATATTTGAAGACACCAACTCATTCAAGGATAATCAAGCGTGACTAAATTATTCTCTGAATGATAAATCATCTGGATGTGTTAATGCATCTACAAGACATTCTTCTCAGAGTTCAGTTTAGTGCTGTGTGTGCATATTGATATTGGTGGGAAAACATTTAATTGTGACGCTTGTGGAAACGTTTTACAAAAAGATGGTGTTTTAAAGACTGCATTTTGGCACTAACATTGGTGAGAAACTTCAAATGTGTAAATGTGGTTTACACATATTGTTGAGTCAAGTACTAGTGCTCACTCAGTTGTGACACGTCGCATGTAGAAGACCTTTGAGGACACAAGTGTGTATCCACGCTGTGGTGTAAACCTAAAAGTGTGGTGAATGGAAACAGGTATTTTCAATATGGCTGTGAATGTGAACACTTGTACTGTTGAGAAACTTTTCAAATGTGACACTTGTGGTAAGCATTTTTTACGCAATAATGTCTTAATGCAACATGTTCGCATCCATACTGTGGAAAAACTATACAAATGTGATGTCTGTGGTGCACAATTCTCAGAAAGTGGTAGTTTGAAGAGACATGTCCGTATCCACATAGGGGATAAACCGTACAAATGTGAAATCTGTGGTGCACAATTCTCACGAAGTGGTAGTTTGAAGTCCCATGTCCGTATCCACACAGGGGATAAACCATACAAATGTGATGTCTGTGGTACACAATTCTCAGAAAGTGGTAGTTTGAAGAAACATGTCCGTATCCACACAGGGGACAAACCATACAAATGTGACACCTGTGGTGCACAGTTCTCACGAAGTGGTAGTTTGAAGTCCCATGTCCGTATCCACACAGGGGATAAACCATACAAATGTGATACCTGTGGTGCACAATTCTCACTAAGTGGTAGTTTGAGGAAACATGTCCGTATCCACACAGGGGATAAACCATACAAATGTGACACCTGTGGTGCACAATTCTCGCTAAATGGTAATTTGAAGGCCCATGTTCGTATCCACACAATAGATAAACCATACAAATGTGATACCTGTGGTGCACAATTCTCACACAATGGTAGTTTGAAGAGACATGTCCGTATCCACACAGGGGATAAACCGTACAAATGTTAAATCTGTTGTGCACAATTCTCACGAAGTGGTAATTTGAAGTCCCATGTCCGTATCCACACAGGGGATAAACCGTACAAATGTGAAATCTGTGGTGCACAATTCTCACGAAGTGGTAATTTTAAGTCCCATGTCCGTATCCACACAGGTGATAAACCGTACAAATGTGACATCTGTGGTGTAAAATTCTCACAAAATTTGATGAGACATGTCCGTATCCACACAGGGGATACACCATACAAATGTGACACCTGTGGTGCACAATTCTCACACAGTAGTGGTTTGAAGTCCCATGTCCGTATCCACACAGGGGATAAACCGTACAAATGTGATACCTGTGGTGCACAATTCTCACACAGTAGTGGTTTGAAGTCCCATGTTCGTATCCACACAGGGGATAAACCGTACAAATGTGAAATCTGTGGTGCACAATTCTCACTGAGTTGTAATTTGAAGTCCCATGTCCGTATCCACACAGGGGATAAACCATTCAAATGTGATACCTGTGGTGCACAATTCTCACACAATGGTAGTTTGAAGAGACATGTCCGTATCCACACAGGGGATAAACCGTACAAATGTGAAATCTGTTGTGCACAATTCTCACGAAGTGGTAATTTGAAGTCCCATATCCGTATCCACACAGGGGATAGATAAACCATTCAAATGTGACACCTGTGGTGTAAAATTCTCACAAAATGGTAGTTTGAAGAGACATGTCCGTATCTACACAGGGGATAAACCGTACAAATGTGAAATCTGTGGTGCACAATTCTCACTGAGTGGTAATTTGAAGTCCCATGTCCGTATCCACACAGGGGATAAACCATTCAAATGTGACACCTGTGGTGTAAAATTCTCACAAAATGGTAGTTTGAAGAGACATGTCCGTATCTACACAGGGGATAAACCATACAAATGTGATACCTGTGGTGCACAATTCTCACAAAGTTGTAATTTGAAAAGACATGTCCATATCCACACAGGGGATAAAATGTGACACCTGTGGTGCACAATACTCACAAAGTTCTGGTTTTAAGAAGCATGTCTGTATTCACAATGAGGATAAACCATACAAATGTGATACCTGTGGTGCACAATTCTCACAATGTAATTGTTTGAAAACACATGTCCATATCCACACAAGAACTTGAATTACCACGTATATTACATCATTCTCAAAAAGTTGTACTTTGAAGATGTCCGTTTCCCAATTATATTAATCTTTTACCTGTGGTGCACAAATCTGCACATAGTTGTCATTTTAAGGTACATGTATGTATCTATATCACTGTTTTTGTATTCTTTTAAAACCAGTTTCTTCATTAAGCAATAACATGTCAAACCTAACTTTGCAAGGTTACTAATTGATCTGAGACCGAACATCGTCGTGGACGTTGGGTGTATATATATTGGATATAGTCTCAAGCCTGACGTAGATATAGGCCAGATACAGGGCGCTTTCATTCACATAGAATGTGATACTATAACCCAATGATTGATCATAATAGTAACTCTCAAATGTGATTAAAGAAATGACTAAGATTGCTCCATTCGTCACTATGCATACTTTACGCTGTAATTATAATACTGTATGTTATGATGAAAGTTAGTGAAATTATATACTCTGTAATGGTGGTCACGACAACCGCCTCGTTGACAAGTACCGTGGGAACCCAACTTTTACGTGTGTATCTTCAAAATTATGGAAGATATGGCAAATAAAGGGTATTCTTGACCCATTTTTTGACGTTTTATACTGTAGTACTACTATTCCAACAGGAATTATGCATTAACCAATAATCACAGGTGTGTGGTTTCTTTACCCGTTTAACGATGTGCCGTTCGACATCGAGTCTTCAAGAAATGTCAGCGTTTTGTGGAATGGGCGCGCCACAGGAACAGTATATGTGGTGGGGTAGTTTGGCCGATACCGAGCGTATGCAAATTTTCAACAAAGCGTATGCAAGGGTACATAATAAAGTACACAGATACTAATTTTATCTACATGTTGATACTTCCGTTTAGATAAAACATGTATAGGTTAAATTGGATTCCAAGAAATTAAAAACCTGTAGTGAAATATAATAGACTAGTATTTTGATGTGAGGTAGTTTTTGACGATACCGAGCGAATTATATAGACATACTGATTTTGATCAGAGTCTTGAATATTAGTAAATGTTTTTCTCTCACACATTAACCTGGTATTACTTAAGGTACGTGACAACGATAAATTAGAAATGCAGCCATTTCCCCCTTTATTTATTATGACGTTTATACATCTGGTGATACCGAGCGTATACACGAGACCAAGCGTATACGCAAATCACATATCTCACAAATGACGTACTGCTGCAATTACCAAAGAAGGGGAGCGACATGATGAAGGCATTAGCCAAATCACGGAAGATGTTGGTAGCGGAATTTCTGAGGAGATAAGAAAATAGTAATGAGTTACTTGGAAAGAATGGTCAAATCAAGGGAAGAGAAACGTTCTCACTGACAGACACAATGCAAACATCCACAGGAAGTTATGCCTTGAATTCAGCGACATTAAGGTGTCATTTACTGCATTCTCCATCCAATTTCAAGCTCAGAGACACGTGTACCAGCGTCACGCCAACATGTTCATGAAGGCGACCGGCTCCAAAGTACTGCCTAAATCTTTATCTGAAGTAACCTCAATGAGTGGCGAAAACGTAAGGGAGAAACTGAATGACATGGAGGGCACAAGAACAATCAAATATAAACTATGCCCGAAGAAAGACCACCCTCAGCAAAAAGTGAAGTGATAGAGGACATTAACACATTCTGATGAGAGAACTACAACAATTCAGAGCATATTGTGGCAGGGCCTTCACACAGTACGAGGACATCAGACATCTCAGAGGTAAGCTTAAGCCTACGACGGAAGCCACATGTCAGGTGGACTATGCAGAGAACTGGCAGGTGAACTTTGCAAGTATGTGGATGAGACAGGTTCTGTGTGTTATGACAAAGCGCAGATAAGCATCCGCATCCACCCCATGGTATTGCACTACAGAGATTAAGATGGTTATATGAAGGTTTTGAGTTTCGTTGGCCTCTCAGGTATAATGGCTCACCTGGTGCCTTCAACATTCGCCATTTGTAAAGCAATGATGTTAGAGCTACACCAAACTATGCCGTTATTAAACACCATCCATTTTGTGACCGACTGTCCAAGTTTTCAATACCACAATAGCTCCATCTGCGCGTTGGTTGGCCAGGCCCAGCTGACACGTACACCAAATAACGAGGTGAAACGTCGATTCGTTATTTGGTGTACGACGTGTCAGCTGAGTTAAAAGACAACGGCATTTCTTTAGAAATAGTGATGATTGGAAAATAATTCACGTAACTGTCGCAGAGCAACACGCCAAGGCCAAGCAGAAGAAGACAAATGCTCATTAGAACAATTATTTTCTATTTTGAAAATACTAATGAAGAATGCCCTTCAACGATACCGAGCGTATACCTATTTTAAACATCCTCATAAAGGCTACAGATGACAGTATCCGCATCAGATAAGTTCCGTTGAAATGGTAATTGTTCATTTTATACTTACCTTTACGGTGATACTACACAAGCAGTTCCCCATACATTGACAAGTAATTATATTACCGCTTTACTCTTTTTACAGGAGACGGAAAACGTATTCTAATTTATAATTTGTATGCAAACAGTACAATTTTTCAAACGTTGTCGGTGCTGTCCATTTTTAACCATAAATATGTTATATGCTAAAAAAAACCGAAAACACATAGCGGAAAAACGAAATACCACAACATGTATATTAAATACACAATGTGCCTGCATAGGCTGGGTATCGCGCAACACGGACAAACAACTTCAAAGCGATGCCAAAAAGCCCCTTTTACTAAATAAGCTACCTCATTTTTTCCGTATACCTTGACATGTTATTTATTAGTGACTAAAAGGAAAACGTGAAATGTTGAATTCTAAATTTACCCCCGAAAGCAAATTCTGTCGACGTTTCGTGATAACTGATTAATATATATATATATATATATATATATATATATATATATATATATATATATATATATATATATATTATAGTCAATATATAATATATATTAATTTATATATATTATATATATATTAATATATATTAATGTTGACTTTTTGTTGGTGATGTCTGCCGAACTGACCTGAATAATACAAACTAGAAACTGTGTGGATGTGGCATTATTTTATGGATAAGTTAGCAGAGTTATAAGTGATTAATAAAACACGTCTGTAATTAAATATAGGAATAGAATTACATGAAATTTTTAAAGAATCCCTTTAAGCAGACCAAATTAAAACAGTCTCCTTAAAGTTTTTACCAGTGGTTACCATGGAAAATTTGAAAACAAACATTGCTATTTTCATTAGTTATAATATATGCTTGAACAACATGTTTTTGACACGTGCAACTTTTATTCATGTGTTGACAATGACTACATTGCTGTGATCAAGAAAACAATATTGATCCAGAGATATATTGTTTATAAAATTATATGCCTCTACTTCAAATTGTTTTCATTCAGGTTAACAGTTGACTGTTAAGAGATTATGTAATGTGCAACTGATGCTACTTGTATACACATGGTGTTGTTGCTATAGGTCTATCATATGTTGACTGTACACGTCACACTCTCACCCAACAGTGCTAATTACTGAAGAAGACACTGCACAGCAGGTGTCCCCCATGGCCCTGGCAGTGACCATAACTTTCATTTGCTCAGAGCCAGAAGATGGATTAGCTTTTGACCGTGACCATTGGTCAATATCCCTTTTGTTCTTTTGTCAGGCTCCAAGCTGGCACCAGGCTATCCTGGTCTCCAAGCTGTCTTTCAAGTTGACCTGTCACATTTCCTCACAATATCGTAGCAGTTGTTAGCATCGTCTATTTCTGGGGGAAACCTAGGCATTTTATTATGGACCTCCTCGCTTAACTTAACAAACAACATACTGTGGCCTTTACCTCTCTGGTTACAGGTTTCTGAGTCATTTGTCACTGGGTCTGTGTGATGAAGTTAGCAATAACAAGACTCCCTAGCACTGTTGTCGGTTGTATTGATAAACTGTATGGCTATGAACTAGTTGTCTTCATACATGATTTTCTTTTCTTTTACCTGTATATAGTAATATCTACTGAAAATGAAAGGTATTTGAGAAGAAATATGTACGGCTTTCACACCAGCCGTACCAATGTAGGACTTTCATACGTGCCATACCATCATAGGGCATTCATAGCTGTTGCATCTTTGTAGGGCATTCACACAAACCATACAATTTAAGAGCATTCACTCATTCCCTACCTTTTGTATGCATGTATATATATATATATATATATATATATATATATATATATATACATACATACATACATACATACCTACATACATACATACATACATACATACATACATACATACATACATACATACATACATACATACATACATACATATATAATAAAAAGTAGGGAATGAGTGAATGCTCTAAAATGGTATGGTTTGTGTGAATATATATATATGTATATATATATATATTTATATATTTATATATTTATATATTTATATATATTTATTTATATAATATATATCCGGGGCCGAATCATGAGTTACTGTGTCAAACCATTAAAACCATTATTACATGTACATGGCTATGTGTATATAACATACGAATGTTTTAGGAAATTACAGTGCAGTCATGCAACATCACTCGGCAAAACCAATAACAGTCGCTGTTTAGTTTTGATTTCTATTGTAGGGCATACAAACATGCCCTACCATTGTAGGGCATTCACACCTGTTGTAAGAATATGGGGCTTCACACTTGTATACCATTTAGGGCATCCAAATCTGACATACCATTGTAGAGCATTCTTCCTTGACATAACATACCATTATACAACGCAAACAATAGACGTACCAGTGTAGGGCATTCACACCTGTTGTACCAATGTAGGGCATTCACCCTTGACGTATAATTGTAGGGAATTCACACCAGCCGTAGGAGTATAGGGCTTTGACATAAGCCCTAACATCATTGCGCATTCATACAAGTTGTAGGGCATTTACATTAACCTTACAACTAGAGCATTCACACATTCCCTACCTTTGTATGTATGTATGTTGTGTGTGTGTGTGTGTGTGTGTGTGTGTGTGTGTGTGTGTGTGTGTGTGTGTGTGTGTGTGTGTGTGTGTGTGTGTGTGTGTGTGTGTGTGTGTGTGTGTGTGTGTGTGTGTGTGTGTGTGTGTGTTATATATATATATATATATATATATATATATATATATATACATACATATATACAAATACATTTCCAGGACCAAATCATGAGGTGAGTCACACCTTATAGCTTAAGCCAAATGTTTCGCTTTATATTATTGTGATATATAATTATAATATATCAATGGCTTACCTTAGGAACTCATGTTGCAACCATGCAACATCACTAGATAAAACCAAACAACGGTCGTTGCTTAGTTTTGTGGGAACTGGGTAACATAGATGAATCAACTAAACCATTGCCACAACTAACACTGCTTTCCCCTATTGATAGAGCTCTGTCCTGTGGCTCCACCTCGCGGTGTCATGCTAATCTTGGTTGGTGGCGCCTCCACACGTAGACAGAAATGGTAAAGTTGCTTGGGAAGGCGCGGGTTTACTAGTAAATTTAGTGAATGCTGCGTTATCATGCACTGCTCAAAGTTTGTTTGCTGTTGTAAGTAGCTATAGATTACACTAGCGCAAGTAGCATCATTCATGTTTTTGATTATGTTCTAAATATTCTGGTACTGGTACGGGCGATAATGGAGTGTTAAAATTCATACACTCGGCCGGCTGGTATGTTGTGATTTCTTGGACTTGGGCCGTTGGGGTGTCGGATAATTCGGCCTAAAACGTATTCGGCCCACTGGTCTGAATCGTCCGTTTCTGCATGCGGTGAAGTGTGACCAACTTGCGCTTGTCTGGGCCGAATCAGCCGCAACTACAACCAGAGCCGGCGAAGACCAAACACAAAAAAGTACATAGCATGTGGCGGGCCATGGTATGGCAAGGGCAGAATGAATCGTTTGTGTTGAGCAGGTCGGTAAAATGATTAATATTTTCAGATGGGTCATTCTGTTCATTAAAAACTAGCATATCCTGAAAATGTGAGTTTCATTTGTCAATTTTCAAAATTTTGGTGTAACTTTGTGTCAGCTTTGTAGCTTTTTATCAGATTTGCATTTTCATGGGCTCACAAAAGTGGGCATATTTAACAGTGGTTCATGTGTAGAATAAATCACTTATGGGGAGTCCAAATAGGTACTTTTGCATATTAGGCCTGCACTTTAAAAACATAAAAATGGGCACTCTGTGTCAGAAAAGTTTACGCCATACATCCCCAATACCATTACTACACCTGTGCTGTTGTGATTATATGAAATTTCTTTTGTCTTTTATCGATGAAAATGTACCTAAAATACACTAGTCTTCAGTGTATATATTACTTTCATCACTCGAACTCCACTAAGTGGCTCCAATGTTAATACATATAGAGCAAACATAAGTTATGATGGTAGCAATGTACATATGTGTTTCACATGTTCACTAACTGTGTCTGATGGGCATTTCCATGTGACTCGCGTTACATACTTTGACCATTCCATGAACACTATTTTGACACATCTCTTATAATAATATATTTAAAAAGTTCAACTTATGCATAGAGGAAGTTAATGGTATCAGGTATTAAATGATATAAACAAATGAAAATTTGATTATATGGTATGATTTTTATTTGTATCTAATTATAGCATGACTCACGTTACAGCAAATGGAAAGCACAAAACATCACTTGATACATGACAATGTTTCTCCTTAAAGTATAAATGATAGCAAACAATGAATACCCTTGTGGGAAACACAAATAAATAGGGTTTCAAAAAAATTCATTAGTGATTTGAATTTTTTTTAATAACATACAAATATATTAGATAATCTGCATGACTTGCGTTACTGTGACTCGGGTTACATGAAATCCATTATCACAGATGAGTTATTATGCATATTTTATCTTGAGCAAAATTAATTATTCAGTCTGTAATTTAGATAACACACAATATTACATGTAAAAACATACATAAAATAGTGTATAATTGTATAGGAAATAATGCACACTTGAACATGGTGTTATAAATCCAGAAATATATTATTGTTTTAAAAGAAATACATCAGGTGATTGTGTTTCATAAAAGTTGCCTTTACAATTATTTTACAAGACCATTTACATGCAAGGGTTTTATTATAAAAACCAACTAAACATGTTATTATCTCTAGCGTAAAACAACTTGACCTCTACAGTGTGGACCACAGGAATAGCACCATTGTGTTAATCTGTCTTTGTCATAGATAAGATTCTTCTTTGATCGGGTGATGCCTCAATTTGAAACTGTAGATGTACAGTTTACGCATTACAGCTTTCGACCCATTCAGAGTTGGTGGGAGTGATTGAGCCAGTCATCTTTGCTTTTGTTGTTGCCTTTGCCAACTGGCATTGTTATTTACTCTTGCCTTCTTCAGGGCTCGACATTTGGCTACTCAATTCCTCACACTCTATTGCCTCTTTTTCTTCATATTCTTTTTAGACAATTCTGTTCCCCTGCCTTCTTTGCATCATGGCTCTTTGTACTCATTTCATTCTTTCTTCTGTTTTCAGTAATCTTTATATTTACCTTGAGTACAGAGCTTCAGATGTCTCTTTCACTGTCTTTCAGCGACTGTGAATGTTGTAAAAGAATCTAGTCAGTTCCAGTGAATGGAAATGAAACATGTATACATTTATCTGAATAGTAGCAAATCTTGTATGCATGAGTCTGGCATGCATTCAGCTCATGTCCATATATGGGGATAATGTACACCATTAGCTAGTCAATTTAAACCCTTTTGTTTTTAATTAATTTCTTTTTCTATGGAAAATAAGTATGATCTATTGTTTCATATTATTCAAAATATTGTTTGAAAATAATGTTTTGTGACTGGTGATAGATAAAATCAGATTCAAAATATTTTTTATAATATTTCTTAACAAACAGGAAATTTAAAGGCTTATGGGAGATATTAGTAAACAAATTTATTTTGGTGGCAGAATTATCATTAATGAAAACAATCATGCTGCCTGCCATCTATAATGTTTTTGCAACACATTGTTATATGTCTTAGAAGGGGATAAAAATCTAACAAATGCATTGTGACTCGCATTACAATACCTTATTTTTCGTGACTCGTGTTACACATATTCAGTGTCCAATACCACAGTATAGATTCACCAGATATGAATATAGTTTGTGTAATTTAATAAAGTATAAAAAGGAGGAGATTTATAATGGGCAGTCTCTGACTACTAAAGGCTGCTGTATAAAGTAAAAAATCTGTAATTTTGTGACTCACTTTATGCAAAAATGACCACCTCAGTGTAGAAGCATCTCTTAAAAAATACAGAACAGACTCAGAAATATTATTGTCATAATACATGAGACTAAGGCTTTAAAAATAACAGCAACTGAGCAAACCATGAGAGTAACAGAAAACAGGGATATAAAGGGCTACTAATTATTTACATTTCAGATGAGTGAAATATTGTCATTTCAGTGCTAAAGGTTGGATGTAGCATTTTCACATACAGTATTGTGCAATGATTGAAAAAAATTCTTTCCTGTAACTTTCAGTTACGTCCTATCAAAAACATGTAATATGCCATTGAAATTCAATGAATACAATTTCAGAGCATTTTCCAAATTTTCATGGAAATGCCCTGGTGTTGTTTCAAACAACTAAGACATCTGTATAAAGGTGTTCTCATCAGAAGTATCTGCAGTGAAGTGACAGAGCTGCAACAAGTCGCACACATTGACGTCACAACTGTCACATCGGATCCTGCGCCCAACAAAACATTAAACGGCCACATTTGTGACTGAGAAAAAGAGAAAACTTGTGATTGACACTCGTGAAACAATCACTTATTTTCGTGTCTGAAGACAACAACTTGTTCATGGACTGAAACCAATAAAGTGTGACTGAAATAATTTCTGAATAATGAATCGATGATATCGTTGATGTGTTGATGCATCTACAAGACGTTCTTCTCAGAGTGTGACGCATGTGGAAACGTTTCACAAAAAAGTGGTGTCTTAAAGACACCGTTTTGACACTAACATTGCTGAGAAACTTCAAATGTGATGCAGGTGGTTTACACATGTCGCTGAGTATTATCGAGTCATGTAGTGTTGCCGTCTCGGTTGGGACACAACATCGTACGTAGAAGAACATTGAAGACACAAGTGTGCATCCACGCTGTGGTGCAAACCTAAATGTGTGGTGAATGAAAACAGATATTTTCAACATGGCTGTGAATGTGAACACTTGTACTGTTGAGAAACTATTCAAGTGTGACACTTGTGGTAGGCGTTTTTTACGCAATCACGACTTTCTGCAACATGTCCATATCCACACAGGGGAGAAACCATACAAATGTGACACCTGTGGTGCACAATTCTCACGAAGTGGTACTTTGAAGTCCCATATCCGTATCCACACAGGGGATAAACCATACAAATGTGATACCTGCGGTGCACAATTCTCAGTAAGTGGTAGTTTAAAGTCCCATGTCCGTATCCACACAGGGGAAAAACCATACAAATGTGATACATGTGGTGCACAATTCACAGTAAGTGGTAGTTTAAAGTCCCATGTCCGTATCCACACAGGGGATAAACCATACAAATGTGACACCTGTGGTGCACAATTCTCAGACAGTTCCGATTTTAAGAAGCATGCCCATGTCCATACAGGGGATAAACCATACAAATGTGACACCTGTGGTGCGCAATTCTCACAAAGTAGTAGTTTGAGGAAACATGTCCGTATCCACACAGGGGATAAACCATACAAATGTGACAGCTGTGGTGCACAATTCTCACAAAGTTCTAATCTGAAGTCCCATAACCGTATCCACACAGGGGATAAACCATACAAATGTGATACCTGTGGTGCACAATTCTCACGAAGTGGTACTTTGAAGTCCCATGTCCGTATCCACACGGGGGATAAACCATACAAATGTGATACCTGTGGTGCACAATTCTCACAAAATGGTAGCTTGAAGTCCCATGTGCGAATCCACACAGGAGATAAACGACACAAATGTGATACCTGTGGTGCACAATTCTCACGAAGCGGTACTTTGAAGTCCCATGTCCGTATCCACACAGGGTATAAACCACACAAATGTGACACCTGTGGTGCGCAATTCTCACAAAGTAGTAGTTTGAGGAAACATGTCCGTATCCACACAGGGGATAAACCATACAAATGTGAAACCTGTGGTGCACAATTCTCACAAAGTAGTTATTTGAAAACACATGCCCATATCCACATAGGAACCCAACAATTATGATACCTGTATTGAATTACCATGCATATCACATAATTTCTCAAAAAGTGGTGTCCGCTTCACCAATAATATTAATGGTTTACAAAGCTGCACAAAGTTGTCATTTTAAGGCACATGTATGTATCTGTATCACTGTTTTTGCATTCTTTTAAAACCATGACAGTTTCTTCATTACAAAATATCTTGTCAAACCTAATTTTGCAAGATTACTACTTATTGAACTGAGACCGGACATCGTCATAGATATTGGATATAGTCTCAAGCCTGAGGTAGATATAGGGCAGATACAGGGCGTTTTCATTCACGTAGAATGTTTTACTATAACCCAATGATGTATCGTAACAGTAACTTACAAATATCATTTCCAAACGATTACTCCGTTTGTCACTGTCTATACTTCATATTGTAATTATAATTTTGTATGTGGTGATGAAAGTTAGTAAAATTAAATACTCTGAATTATTATAATGCTTGACTTTTTTGTTGGTGAAGTCTGACGAACTTATCTGAATAATACAGTCGGTCTCCAAACTAGAAATTCTGTATATGTGAAGTTCTTTTTTGGAAATGTTATCAGGGTTATAAGTGATTAATAAAAACATAATTAATTGTAGGTATGGGATTATATGAAATACTTATTTTGACACTTGAGATGAAAATTGCCTACATCACAAATAGTTTTAAAATGTCAAAGAATCCCTTTAAGCAGACCAAATTAAAACAGTCTGGTGAAAGATTTTACCAGTGGTTACTGTAGAACATTGAAAACAAACTTTGTTATTTTCATTACTTTTAATATATGCTGGATCCATATATTTTTGACATATTCAACTTTTATTCATGAATAAATATTCATGTTGTTGCTGTGATAAAAAACAGTATTGATCCAGAGCATACTTTGTATGTAACTATGTACCTATACTTCAAATTGTTTTCATTCAGATTAGCAGTTCAGAGCCTATCTAATGTGCAACTGATGCTGTCTGCGTGGTGTTGTTGCTATAGGTCTGTCATATGGTGACTGTACACCTCACACTGTCACCCAACAGTGCTAATTACTGAAGTAGACACTGGACAGCAAGTGTCCCCCATGGCCCTGACAGTGACCATTACATTCATTTGCCCAGAGCCAGAAGATGGATTATCACACGACAGTGACCATAGGTCAACATCTCCTTTGTTCTTTAATCAGGCTCCAAGTGGCACCAGGCTATTCTGGTCTCCAAGCTGTCACATTTGATCACAATATTCTAGCAGTTGTTAGCAGTGTTTTTTTTGTGGGGCAACATAGACATTTCATTATGGACCTCCTCGCTTAGCTTAACAGACAACAGATTATGGCCTTTACCTCTCTGGATACAGGTTTCTGAGTCATTTGTCACTGGGTCTGTGTGATGTAGTAAGCAATAACAATACTCCCTATCACTGTTGTCGGTTGTGTTGATAAACTGTATCGCTATAAACTAGAGGCATCGATATATGATTTTCTTTTACCTATATATAGTAAAATATACTGAAAATGAAAGGCATTTGAAAAAAAGTATGTAGGGCTTTCACACCAGCCGTACCAATGTACGGCTTTCACACGTGCCCTACCATCATAAGGCATTCATAGCTGTTGTATCTTTGTAGGGCATTCACACAAACCGTGTGTGTGTGTGTGTGTGTGTGCGTGTGCGTGTGCGTGTGTGTGAGGGAGAAAGTCGTCCGATTATTAATAATTTAAAAAACCTGGGTAGTGTATAGCAGTAATCAGTTAGAACACTAAACAGTGACATAGCAACAGAACAAAGAATGACACCTGGGGATTCCATGGAGGCGCCTTAACGGTAGAAACAGGATATTCATTCATCCATCAACACATGTTCTAACTGATGGAAGACAGTTAATATACTCAGCATTACATCACTTGGTGTTATGCGAAACCTTCTACGTTAACCAGTATGGGAATTAGGAACACCCACAGCAGCACCAAGTCCAAGACACGAAACAATTCAACACCAAAATCAACGCCGTGTTTCATAGCAAATGATCGTAGTTTCTCCCACTCCAATAAACCAAAATGATGCTAGTAATATCCAGTGTTTAACGAAAACAGCTGTCACAATAATTACGATAAATGTTTCGAAGTAATATAACTTAAACAAATTTCAAAACGGTGAATATTTTCGAAGTTAGCAACAACAAAAAGTGACAATGATTGTACCTTCAAAATTGTGGATGTACCCAGCGTAAGCGTCCTAGAAACCCTTTGCCGATGGCCACCTTACTTGTTTGTTTCAACTCACATGCTACTCATTTTATATCGTCAGGAGATACATCGCATAAACTAGCCATAGATCTTGACAAACAGTCTAACACAGTGTTGCTTCTCTTTCAAATGCAATCGACGGTGGCACCCCACAAGTGCGGGATAGATATATGTAAGACCACATTAATGTGCTCGTCCGTCATTACCCGACTAAAGAGTACCCTAAAGAATTAACATTATACAGGTTGTCTTAATTTCTGTGAGGACACACAACAGTCGTACGTAGTGTGGAGTGACTAGAAATTATGTTTTGTGCAGCGTGGTATCAGAGCTATAAAATTACGACAGTGTGTGTGTGTTGTCTGCGTGTCGATACATGTGTCATTTAGATTGGTGATATCAAAACGATAGATCCCTGTCTGATTCTAGCAGGAATGAAGGAGTGTCAGGTTTAAATGTGGTTTGTGGGACTCTGAGGTATGAAATGTTTCCAAAAAAATCCGTGGCACATCTACCAGTGTAGGAATAATATGCTGTGAAATTTTCGATAACAGATTTATTTAAATTCAATAGGAAATGAAGGAAATGTTATATTGGCCGCCTATGGAAAATGCACATTTGGTCTTAGGCCAATAAGCACAACTTTGAGAAGGGATCTGGAAATTAATGCAAATCTTAAAAAAATTATCCAGAGCAGATTAGCAATGTTTTCATATATACATGGAAAAACAACTTATTTAAAATAAATGTGATGCTGCTGAATAGTTTTCTGCATGACTTGGAAAATGATGGTGGGTAAATTGAGAAAAGATTTTCTTCAAGAGTTGCTCTAAAAATACCTAAGATTTCCGCTTCTTTCCAGAGGTACTTTAAGTCCCACGAATCCTTTCTAAAATAACTAGATTATTGTAGATATATGTCAGGTAGATTCATTAACTTCACCTGATGTTGTTTCAGACAACTGCAACATCTGCCGAAAGGTGTTCACACCAGAAATATCTGAAATGAAGTGACAAAGATGCCAAAAATCACACATTCATGACAACGATCGTCACGTCCTGTGACACACCAGATCGGAGGGCATCAAGTCACATGATCATCAAGTCACATGATCAAACATCCACATTTGGGCATTCGATAAAAAGAGTATTTGAAGATACCAACTCATTCAAAGATAATCAAGCGTGACTAGATTATTCTCTGAATGATGAGTCATCTGGATGTGTTAATGCATCTACAAGACGTTCTTCTCAGAGTTCAGTTTAGTGCTGTGTGTGTGAACTGACATTGGTGGGAAAACATTTAATTGTCACGCTTGTGGAAACGTTTTACAAAAAGATGGTGTCTTAAAGACTGCATTTTGGCACTAACATTGGTGAGAAGCTTCAAATATGTAAATGTGGTTTACACATATTGTTGAGTCAAGTACTAGTGCTCACTCAGTTGTGACACGTCGAATGTAGAAGACCTTTGAGGACACAAGTGTGTATCCACGCTGTGGTACAAACCTAAAAGTGTGGTGAATAGAAACACGTATTTTCAATATGGCTGGGAATGTGAACACTTGTACAGTTGAGAAACTATTCAAATGTGACACTTGTGGTAAGCGTTTTTTATGCAATAATGGCTTAATACAACATGTCCGCATTCATACTGTGATATATGTGGTGCACAATTCTCACGAAGTGGTAGTTTGAATTCCCATGTCCGTAACCACCCAGGGGATAAACCATACAAATGTGACACCTGTGGTGCAAATTTCTCACGTAATTATAGTTTGACGACCCATGTCCGCAACCATACTGGAGAGAAACCATACAAATGTTATACTTGCGGTGAACAATTCTCACAAAGTGGTATTTTGAAAAGACATGTCCGTATCCACACAGGGGATAAACCATACAAATGTGATACCTGTGGTGCACAGTTCTCACAAAGTGGTAGTTTGAAGTCCCATGTCCGTATCCACACAGGAGATACACCATACAAATGTGATACATGTGGAGCACAATCCTCACTAAGTGGTTATTTGAAGAGACATGTCCGTATCCACACAGGGGATAAACCTTACAAATGTGATACCTGTGGTGCACAATTCTCACGAAGTGGTAGTTTGAAGTCCCATGTCCGTATCCACACAGGGGATAAACCATAGAAATGTGATACCTGTAGTGCACAATTCTCGCACAGTGGTGCTTTGAAATCCCGTATCCGTATCCACACAGGGGTTAAATCATTCAAATGTGATATACCTGTGGGGCACAATTCTCACAAAGTGGTAGTTTGAGGAAACATGTCTGTATCCACAAAGGGGAAAAACCTTACAAATGTGATACCTGTGGTGCACAATTCTCACAATGTAGTTATTTGAAAACACATGTCTATATCCACACAAGAAACCTACAACTATGATACCTGTATTGAATTACCACGTATATTACACAATTATCAAAAAGTGGTACTGTAGATGTCCGTTTCTCAATTATATTAATGTTTTACCTGTGGTGCACACATCTGCACATAGTTATCGTTTCAAGGCACATGTATGTATCTATATCACTGTTTTTTGATTCTTTTAAAACCGTGATAGTTTCTTCATTAAAAATAACATGACAAACCTTACTTTGAAATGAGACCGAACATCGTCATAGATATTGGTTATAGTCTCAAGCCTAATGTAGATATAGGGCAGTTACAGGGCGCTTTCATTCAGGTTGAATGTTTTACTATAACCCGATGATGTATCGTAACAGTAACTTACAAATATAATTAACCAAATGACTAAGATTGCACCATTCGTCACTGTCTATACTTCACACTGTAATTATAATTATGTATATGTCGTGATGAAAGTTAGTAAAATTAAATACTCTGAATTACTATAAGGCTTGACTTTTTTGTTGGTGAAGTCTGGCGAATTGACCTGAATAAAACAGTCGGACTCCAAACTAGTAACTCTGCATGTGTGGAGTTCCTTTTTAGAAATGTTATCAGGGTTATAAAAAAACATTTAGTTGTAGGTATAGAATTACATGAAATAATAATGTTGACACTTGAATGATATAAATATATATATATATATATATATATATATATATATATATATATATATATATATATATATATATATATATATACACACCAATATATACCCAGGACCAGATCATGATGTACGTGTGTCACAGCATATAGCTTAAGCAATAAAGATTGTTCGCTGTAAATTGTGATATAATATAATTATAATATATCAATGGCTTAGGAAATCATATTGCAACCATGCAACATCACTAGGTGAACTGATCAACGGTCGTTGCTTAGTTCTGTGCGTACTCGGTAATATAGATGAATCAGCTAAACCATTGGCTAACTAACGCAGCCTTCTACTATTGATAGATCGCTGTCCTGTGTCTCCACCTGGCGGTGTCAGGTTAATCGAGGTTGGTGGCGCCTCCATACGTAGAGATAATTGGTAAAATGGCTGAGAAGGAACAGGTTTATTACCTTGAAATTTTGTGTGAATGATGCCTTATCTTGCGCTGCTTAAAGTTTGTTTGCTGTTGTAAGTAGCTAGGGACTACACTAAAGCATGTAGCATCATTCATGCTTTTGAATATGTTCTGGGTTCTAAACATTCTGGTATTGTTGCGGGCGATAATTGAGTGTTAAAATCCAGACACTGGGCTGGCTGGTATCTTGACTCTTGTGATTTCTTGGACTTGGCCTTGGGGTGTCGGATGATTCGGTCTAAAACGTATTCGGCCCACTGGGCTGAATCTTCCTTTTCTGCAACCAGAGACGGCGAAGACCAAAGTACATTACACAACTCCTAGGCTAAGCGGAATAAATCGTCTGTCTTAAGCAGATACGTAAAATGAGTAATACTTTCAGATGGGTCATTCTGTACATTAAAAACTACCGGTAGCATATCCTAAAATATGAGTTTCATTTTTACAATTTCCCAAATGTTTGTATAACTTAGTATCAGGTTTGTAGCTTTTTATCAGATTTGTTGCGACAAGCTAAAATTGCATTTTCATGGGCTCACAAAAGTGTGCATATTTATGTGTAGAATAAATCACCTATGCTATGGTACCAAATAGGTACTTTTGCATATTGGGCCCACTTTAAAAAACAGGCACTCGCTGTCAGAAAATGTACGTCATACATCCACAATACCATTACTACACCTGTGCTGTTCTGATTAGATGAAATTCGTTGTCTTTTATTGATAAAAATGTACGTAATTATATTCGTCTTAGGTGTAAATATTATTTTAGTCACTCGAACTCCACTAAGTAGCGCCACTGTATGTCTTTTTGCTAATCAGTAGTTAGTTATATTAATACAGATAGTTAATACATAAGTTACCAAACCAAACCGAATCCCCTCTAAGAAGACTGTTGTATCATCTAATGTAGATACGTGTCTCACATGTTCACTAACTGTGTCTGATGTTGTTTCAGGCAACTGCGACATCTCTATAAAGGTTCTGATCAGAAGTATCAGCAGTGAAGTGACAAAGCTGCAACAAGTCGCACACAGTGATGACTACAAATATTGTGTCCTGCGCCCAACAAAACACTATCAAACGGCCACATTTATATATCTGAGAAAAAGAGGAATCTTGTGATTGACACTCGTGGAAAAATCATTTATTTTAATATCTGAAGACAACAACTTGTTCTTGGACTAAAACCAATCAAGTGTGACTAAAACATTCTCTGAATGATGAATCCCGTTGATGTGTTGATGCACCTACAAGACATTCTTCTCAGAGTTCAGTTTAGTTCTGTGTGTGACATATGTGGAAACGTTTCACAAAAAGTTTTAGTCACACTTGATTGGTTTTAGTCCAAGAACAAGTTGTCTTCAGATATTAAAATAAATGATTGTTCCACGAGTGTCAATCACAAGATTCCTCTTTTTCTCAGATATATAAAAGTGGCCGTTTGATAGTGTTTTGTTGGGCGCAGGACACAATATTTGTAGTCGTCACTGTGTGCGACTTGTTGACACAATATTTGTCCTTCTGCTAATTCTGAAGAACACTTATCAAATGTGCAATTGCCTAAAACTCAGAAAGTTAGGAACATTGTGAGACATGTGAATCCATTGATATACAACACAAGTGTTCTGGTCATAATTGCTATTCTCTGAATGATGAATCACGTTGATGTGTTGATGCACCTACAAGACATTCTTCTCAGAGTTCAGTTTAGTTCTGTGTGTGACACATGTGGAAACGTTTCACAAAAGGCGGTGTCTTAAGGACTGCGTTTTGACACTAACATTGCTGAGAAACTTCAAATATGATGCAGGTGGTTTACACATGTCGCTGAGTATTATTGAGTCATGTAGTGTTGCCCTCTCGATTGTGAGACAACATCGTACGCAGAAGAGCATTGAAGACACAGGTGTGTGTCCACGCTGTGGTACAAACCTAAAAGTGTGGTGAATAGAAACAGGTATATTCAATATGGATGTGAATGCGAACACTTGTACTGTTGAGAAACGATTTAAATGTGACACTTGTGGTAGGCATTTTTTACGCAATCGATACTTATTGCAACATGTCCGTATCCACACAGGGGACAAACCATACAAATGTGACACCTGTGGTGCACAATTCTCACAAAGGTGTAGTTTGAAGTCCCATATACGTACCCACACAGGGGACAAACCATACAAATGTGATACCTGTGGAGCACAATTCTCAGTAAGTAGTAGTTTGAGGCAACATGTCCGTATCCACACAGGGGACAAACCATACAAATGTGACACCTGTGGTGTACAATTCTCACAAAGTGTATTTGAAGTCCCATATCGTATCCACACAGGGGATAAACCTTACAAATGTGATACCTGTGGTTCACAATTCTCACAAAATAGTAATTATAAGTCCCATGTGCGTAACCACACTGGGGATAAACCATACAAATGTGATACCTGTGGTGCACAATTCTCACGAATGGAAACATGGTTCTTTTGAAGCGACATTGCTACCACACGGGTGATAAACATCAAATGTGACACCTGTGGTGCAATTCTTACGAAATCGTACTTTTGAACATGTCCGTATCCACACAGGGGATAAACCATACAAATGTGACACCTGTGGTGCACAATTCTTACAAAGTTGTACTTTGAAGCCATGTCCGTATCCACACAGGGGATAAACCATTCAAATGTGACACCTGTGGTGTGCAATTCTCACAAAGTAGTACTTTGAGGAAACATGTCCGTATCCACACAGGGGACAAACCATACAAATGTGACACCTGTGGTGCACAATTCTAGAAAGTGTAATTTGAAGTCCCATATCGTACCCACACGGGGATAAACCATACAAATGTGATACCTGTGGTGCACAATTCTCAAGTGGTACTTTGAGGCAACATGTCCGTATCCACACAGGGGATAAACCATACAAATGTGACACCTGTGGTGTACAATTCTCACGAAGTAGTAATTTGAAGTCCCATATTCGTACCCACACGGGGGATAAACCTTACAAATGTGATACCTGTGGTTCACAATTCTCACAAAGTGGTACTTTGAAGAAACATGTCCGTATCCACACAGGGGACAAACCATACAAATGTGACACCTGTGGTGCACAATTCTCAGAAAGTTGTACTTTGAAGTCCCATATCCGTATCCACACAGGGATAAACCATACAAATGTGATACCTGTGGTGCACAATTCTCACGAAGTGGTACTTTGAAGTGCCATGTCCGTATCCACACAGGGGATAAACCATACAAATGTGATACCTGTGGTGCACAATTCTTAGAAAGTGTAATTTGAAGAAACATGTCCGTATCCACACAGGGGATAAACCATACAAATGTGACACCTGTGGTTCACAATTCTCACAAAGTGGTGCTTTGAAGAAACATGTCCGTATCCACGCAGGGGACAAACCATACAAATGTGACACCTGTGGTGCACAATTCTCAGAAAGTTGTACTTTGAAGTCCCATATCCGTATCCACACAGGGGATAAACCATACAAATGTGATACCTGTGGTGCACAATTCTCACGAAAGTGGTAGTTTGAAGTCCCATGTCCGTATCCACACAGGGGATAAACCATACAAATGTGATACCTGTGGTGTACAATTCTCAGTAAATGGTAGTTTGAAGTCCCATGTCCGTATCCACACAGGGGATAAACCTTACAAATGTGATACCTGTGGTGCACAATTCTCACGAAGTGCTACTTTGAGGAAACATGTCCGTATCCACACAGGAACCCTACAACTATGATACCTGTATTGAATTCAGAATGGAGTGAGTACAATTCATATGTACTCGAGAACGATTACTTTAGAATGTAATCATGATTACTTTCATGATTACTTTAATGAATATCCTGTTTCTAACATAAAGGCAACTTTCATGGAATCCCTAGGTGTCATTCTTGTTCTGTTGTTTTGTCACTAATGTTCTAACTGATTACTGCTATCCGCTATCCAGGTGTTATTATTATTAATAATTAGACGACTTTCCCAGGTATTGGATGAATCAATTAATGCTAGATTAATAATTTAATTTATGGTTTCTGAATCAAATACAAATAGGAGGCATTTAAGAATTTCAAATACACATGATCAAATACATTACAATAACAACACTTCAAAACCAGGGGGGCATATTCAAAAGAGTATCCAATTCAAATATGTAGTATATCAGATGGGTCCAGACATGGGGTCAAATACATTTGTATTTGAAAGTATTTAAATACTTTTTAAATATAAATTTGTATTTGATGTTTAGGAATTAAAAGGTATTTGTATTTAAATACTTTCCTAAAGTATTTGACTTTTTCAAATATTTTTTCAAATACATTGTCAGTATCAACATTTCTTTTTCACTGTCACATGTAATGCCTGCCAAACTGATTACCTTAATGCACTGCAACTTCACTCAACAGTGCTAATTACTGATGAAGAGACTTAACAGCAGGCTTCCCCCATGGCCCTGTAGTGACCACAAGCCAGAGGATGGATTAGCACCTAACCGTGACCATAGGTCAATATCCCCTTTTGTTCTTTAGTCAGACTTCAATTTGGCACCAGGTTACTCTGGTTTCCTGGCTGACTTTGAAGTTGAGCCTTCCTCACAACATCTTAGCAATGATTAGGAGTGTCTCTTCTGAGGGCAACATAGGCATTATATTATTATGGACCTCCTGGCTTAACAAAGACTATATTTTGGCCTTTACCTCTTTCGGTCAGTTGTCACTGTGATGCAGTTAGCAATAACAATACTCCCTAGCACTGGTCTGCCTGTCATCATATGAGCAAACAACTAATTATGCCTATAAACTAGATGTCTCAATATATGTGTTGCGTTTCTTTTACCCTACATAGTAATATCAAATGAAAAGTATTTGAAAAATATATGAAAAAGTATTTGAAATACTTTTCAATGTATTCGAAAGTATTTGTAATTGTATTTGTAATCCCTCAAGAATATTTGTATTTAAATATATTTCAATGTATTTGACCCCATGTCTGGATGGGGCAAACACAGAATAGTTGTGGATTTAGACAGGTTTACAATTTGCACTTTATTAAACATAATAGACAGGGATTTAGCAGCTAACCGCCCAGACCTAGTCAGGATTCTGGATGTTGAAAATATGACCAGTCATTCACACCATACAGACAGAGCAAACAGTACAGGTGGGGCTGTGGCCTGGCTTCTAAAATTACAAAGCAAGATGTTCAGGGATGCTTATCTCCTGCAGTGCTTCCCAGGGACTGTCACAATATAACTTGTACTTTGTACTAAGCAGGAGGGTGAGGAGATGTTGCTTCTCTGTAAAGAGAAGGTATTAATTAGGGAAATCTGACTGAATATTTATTTAACTGAAATGCTTAACAGTAATAGAAAATGAATACCTTGATTATTATTAAATTTATTAGTTAACTTCTAATATTGCCATTTTTATCTGTCTAATATATTTGCTTGCAACTGTTCAAATGAAAAAAATGTAATCATGAGAAGTAATCGTGTGTATGATTACTTTGGTAATGTACTCGAGTACGAGTACGATTACTTTCCTTCGTACTCAGTACGAGTACTCAAAAAGTACTCGTACTCGAGTACTCGTACTCGAGTACGATTACTCCATCTCTGATTGAATTACGGCGCATATTACATACTTCTCAAAAAGTGGTACTTTGAAAATTTACGTTTAATGTTTTACCTGTGGTGCAAAAAGCTGCACAAAGTTGTGATTTTAAGGCACATGTATGTATCTGCATAACTGTTTTTGCATTCTTTTAAAACCATGACAGCTTCTTCATTAAAACAATCTTGTTAAACCTAACTTTGCAAGGTTGCTACTTCATGGACTAAGACTGGACATTGTCGTGGACGTTGGATATAGTCTCAATTTCTTGTTAAAACTAATTTTACAAGATTACTAATTGAACCGAGACTGAACATCCTCATGGACGTTGGGTGTAGTCTCAAGCCTGACGTAGATATAGGGCAGATACAGAGTGCTTTCTTTCACGTAGAATGTTTTACTATAACCAAATGATGTATCGTAACAGTAAATTACAAATATAATTACCAAATGACTAAGATTGCTCCAATCGTCACTGTCTATACTTCACACTGTAATTATAATTATGTATGTCGTGATGAACGTTAGTAAAATTAAATACTCTGAATTATTATAATGCTTGACTTTTTTGTATGTGAAGTCTGGCGAACTGACCTGAATAATACCGTCGGTCTCCAAACTATAAACTCTGCATATGTGGAGTTCCTTTTTGGAAATTATATCAGGGTTATTAGTGATTTATGAAAAACAATTAAATGTAGGTATAGAATTACATGAAATTATAATTTGACACTTGAGATTATATGAAAATTGCATACACCACAAAGAGTTTAAAATTGTAAAAGAATCCCTTTAAGCAGACCAAATTAAAACAGTCTGCTGAAAGATTTTACCGGTGGTTACTATAGAACATTTGAAAACAAACATTGTTATTTTCATTGCTTTTAATATATGCTGGAACCATATGTTTTCGACACATTCAACTTTTATTCATGTATTAACAATCATGTTGTTGCTGTGATAAAAAAGTAGGATTGGTCCAGAGAATATTATCTATATAACTATGTACCTATACTTCAAATTGTTTTAATTCAGATTAGCAGTTCAGAACCTATGTAATGTGCAACTGATGCTGTCTGCATGGTGTTGTTGCTATAGGTCTATCATATGTTGACTGTACACCTCACACTGTCACCCAACAGTGCTAATTACTGAGAAGACACTGGACAGCAGGTGTCCCCCATGGCCCTGGCAGTGACCATTACCTTCATTTGCTCAGAGCCAGAAGTTGTATTAGCATATGACAGTGTCTATAGGTCAATATCCCCTTTGTACTTTTGTCTGGCTCCAAGCGGGCACCAGGTTATTCTGGTCTGCAGGCTGTCTTTCAAGTTGACTTGTCACATTTCATCACAACATCCTAGCAGTTGTTAGCATTGTCTCTTTTGAGGGCAATATCGGCATTTTATTATGGACCTCCTCGCTTAACTTAACAAAGAACAGATTATGGCCTTTACCTCTCTGGTTACAGGTTTCTGAGTCATTTGTCACTGGGTGTGTGTGATGTAGTTAGCAGTAACAAGACTCCCTAGCACTGTTGCCGGTTGTATTGATAAACTGTATGGCTATAAACTAGAGGCATCGACATATGATTTTCTTTTACCTATATTTAGTAATGTATATGAAAATGAAAGGTATTTGAAAAAAGTATGTAGGGCTTTCACACCAGCCGTACCAATGTAAGGCTTTCACAAGTGCCCTACCATCACAGGGCATGCATAGCCATTCATAATTGTACCATTTTAGAGCATTCACTCATTCCCTACCTTTGTTGTGTATTTATATATATATATATATATATATACATATATGTATATAAACACACACTATATATATATATACACATACAAAGGTAGGGAATGAGTGAATGCTCTAAAATGGTATATATATATATGGATATATATATATATATATATATATATATATATATATATATATATATATATATATTAAATATATATATATATATATATTTAATATATATACCCGGGTATATATATATATATATATATATATATATATATATATATATACCGTGAATCATGAGTTACTGTGTCAAACCATTAAAACCAGTATTACATGTACATGGCGATATGTATATAATATATGAATGGATTAGGAAACTACAATGCAGCCATGCAACATCACTAGGCAAAACCAAACAACGGTCGTTGCTTAGTTTGTGGGTACTGGGTATAGCCCAGCCGGCATGTGAATGAATTGTGCGTTTTATGATACAAGCATGAGATTTGGCACACACTTAGATTTCATCATGGACGGACATAAAAGTGTTTAGGAAAATTAAAAGTGATGCAGATAGACAGCATTTACAAGATGATCTTAATAAGTTGATAGAATGGTCTGAGAAGTGGCAAATGCTGTTTAATTTTGGAAAGTGTAAGTGCCTTCACACAGGACATGGGAATGAAGATGCACAATATACAATGGGTGGTACTGTACTAAATACTACCTTAAAGGAAAAGGACTTGGGGTTAACTATTAGTGCTGACATGAAGGTATCAGAGCAGTGTGGAATTGCAGCAGCGAAGGGAAACCAAATTCTTGGATTAATTAGGCGAAATATAGTGTACAAAGAAAAAGAACTAATAATACCGCTGTATAAAACAATAGTTAGGCCTCACTTAGAATATTGTATACAAGCATGGAGGCCATATCGCAAGAAGGATATTGATATGCTAGAAAGAGTACAAAGGAGAGCAACCAAAATGATACGAAAACTCAGGAATATTAGTTATGAAATGCGTCTAAAAGAATGTGGTTTAACAACACTAGAAACCAGAAGATTGAGAGGAGATCAGATTGAGGTGTTTAAAATATTGAATGGGTATGAAAATATTGACAGAAATATTTTTTTTTCACAGTCAAGGAAGAGAAGGACTAGAGGACATGGAGTTACATTAGCAAAGAAGCAGTGTAGACTGGATATTAGAAAATTATCATTTTCACAAAGAACAGTAAACGAATGGAAAAGATTATCAGCTGATTGTGTAGGTGCTAGTAGTGTTAATATATTTAAAAATAAAATCGACATATACCTAAGACGGGCGGGGTATACTTAGATAGATAGGTTGGACTCTCGATAAGCCAAACGGCTTCCTAGTCCACCTGCCATCTAGAGTTGAATCTCTAGGTGGCAATCTTGTTAAAATCATGACAACAATATTTGGATATAGGGCTATCTTAGATTTCGCCATTGAAGGCGTTTGCGGCCATTTTTCAAGATGGCCCATGTAAACCTATTTTCTCATATCTTAACAACTGCTTCAAGTAAATCAGTCGTTTTGATATATAGTATAGATTTACTAGGACCGTCATTTCAAAATATTTTGACTTCTGTGACATTCACATCCGCCATTTCTAAAGATGACTACCGCCAAGACTAATTATCCTATATCTCATTTACCTACGCCACCTAGAGCAGTAATTTTTTGGTCATAATATAGATATGTGGACAGCCGGTTTCCGTGTTATGAAATATTTTGCATTTGACCTTCATTGACCTTCGTGTCTGCCATTTTTTTCTTCAAATGATGGCCTTTAAAACGAGTGTTGTACATACCTTTAAAATGCTTCAGTCAGAACCGCTACATTTGTATCAAAATGTAAGTTTTTCAAGGTAGCAACTTCCACTGTGTTACATGTGACCTTCTCCAACTTCAACATCCGCCATTATTAAAGATGGCGCCTTTCAAATAAAATGTTCCTCAAATCTTAAGAATAAACCACCTAGAGAGATACAGTTAAGGTTTTATGTGCTGCTATTTTAAATATGTTGCTTTTGATCTTGTCGGACATTCGTATCGGTCGTTTTCAAGATGGCGGTTAAAAATGGCGGTTATAATATCTTCTGAAATGGCTACCAGTAAACGTTATATTACTAGCTAGGTTATATTCTAGATAGGAGTATCGCACATCGTTACCTTCTTGCTATTTATGAAATGTTACATTACTTTCAAAACGATGTGCAGGTTTAACTCATTGTTTATTAGTATAACAATGGTAGTATCGTTGTTTTGTGACATGTCAGCAGACACATTCCACAGCAGTAACCTACTACGTCGGTGTGACAGTTCAATATGCATGTAACACGTGAGTATATATCATAAGTGTTTACACATTTTCCATGACAAAAACGTCCTATGCAAAATGTAACAGTTCCTGATTATTACACGTCCTAATGTTTACTGTGTCACACATTAGCTACGAGCACACAGTCCACCGCAGTAGCAAAGAGGAGTGCATTTATATTTTTGCCCAACAGTGAACGGCTTTGTGTGCTGGATAAGTACTGCTTGTGTCGGAGGACAATAGCTCTACCTTTTTGTGTGAACTGTTCCTCGCTTCGTTGACAAATGCCTGCAGCTGCTAGTACAGTCGTACAGCAAGATTAGCAATCGTTAGCAATCGTTCCAGTGGATACAGCCAATTATCTAAGGTCTCCGGGGTAGCAGCCAAAGCACAGAAAGCTGGTGTGACTTCGTCATAGGCGTTCCCCCTGTCCCATACAGTCCGTTTGTCTCTGCTTCCAAAACATGACACTGTATCACAACCAGTGAAGGCATGAAACATTGGCAAAGAAACACAACTGTCCAGACCCAGTGCGTTGACCATCTCGTTGGCCGGTAAATATCGGAAGTTCTTCCGAGCACCAAACGCTATCCACAGTTCGGTGATGTTGAGGCGCAGGGCTGATGTCATTGAAAGAATTTCCACATCTGTGTCAACTGTGCGAATGGGTATCTTGTCATACCCTTGTTTCACAGCATCTTCCATGTGGAGTAGGATTCGTGTATCTGCTTCTTCATTAGTGAATGGAACAAGGCCTTATATGTCTCGGTGTAAAAACCCACCCGCTTAATATTTAAGGGTGTATACAGTATAGCGTTATTAGTCTAGAAAGTATTACTTAACACAGAGGCAAAACCAGACCAAGGCCAGAGTGGACACAAAGCCCCGACGAATTCTAAAGATGTTTACTCCACTCGAGGCTTCAATGGAAACCCATCCTGGACCACACCGGCGGAGCGGATCTTAATGGTTATAATTATATTACCAGCGAGTGATTTACTGAACATTGACTAAATCCTAGCGGAGACAGTTTGGACAAAGGTTGAATTTGTATAGATTTGCAGGTGTTTCTCGGGTACGTAGGTGTTCAAGATGGCGGTTAAAAATGGCGGTTATAATATCTTCTGAAATGGCTACCAGTAAACGTTATATTACTAGCTAGGTTATATTCTAGATAGGAGTATCGCACATCGTTACCTTCTTGCTATTTATGAAATGTTACATTACTTTCAAAACGATGTGCAGGTTTAACTCATTGTTTATTAGTATAACAATGGTAGTATCGTTGTTTTGTGACATGTCAGCAGACACATTCCACAGCAGTAACCTACTACGTCGGTGTGACAGTTCAATATGCATGTAACACGTGAGTATATATCATAAGTGTTTACACATTTTCCATGACAAAACGTCCTATGCAAAATGTAACAGTTCCTGATTATTACACGTCCTAATGTTTACTGTGTCACACATTAGCTACGAGCACACAGTCCACCGCAGTAGCAAAGAGGAGTGCATTTATATTTTTGCCCAACAGTGAACGGCTTTGTGTGCTGGATAAGTACTGCTTGTGTCGGAGGACAATAGCTCTACGTTTTTGTGTGAACTGTTCCTCGCTTCGTTGACAAATGCCTGCAGCTGCTAGTACAGTCGTACAGCAAGATTCCAGTGGATACAGCCAATTATCTAAGGTCTCCGTTGTAGCAGCCAAAGCACAGAAAGCTGGTGTGACTTCGTCATAGGCGTTCCCCCTGTCCCATACAGTCCGTTTGTCTCTGCTTCCAAAACATGACACTGTATCACAACCAGTGAAGGCATGAAACATTGGCAAAGAAACACAACTGTCCAGACCCAGTGCGTTGACCATCTCGTTGGCCGGTAAATATCGGAAGTTCTTCCGAGCACCAAACGCTATCCACAGTTCGGTGATGTTGAGGCGCAGGGCTGATGTCATTGAAAGAATTTCCACATCTGTGTCAACTGTGCGAATGGGTATCTTGTCATACCCTTGTTTCACAGCATCTTCCAGGTGGAGTAGGATTCGTGTATCTGCTTCTTCATGAGTGAATGGAACAAGGCCTTATATGTCTCGGGGCACATCAGTGTGATATGCTGACGACTTGTTTGCCAGTGGCAATGGTTGCGGCACTAGCTGCCCAAAATAAAATAAAAACTATCTTGTCGTTGTCAATACAGAGAAAGGCGGCAGCGGATACATTTCCCTCTCCTTGTTCGTGTTTCAGCATTCAAGCTATCTGCGAGATGTTCATCCCACACAACTAGTCTGCTCACACGTTGCATTTGTGATGTGATGTACGGCAGGAACACTTGGATCGTAAATAAGCAAATGTCTGCATAATCCATTCGAAACATGTTGGAGATTGAAGCCCCATCAAGAATGGTGACATGTACGACAGGAGTGGGGGAATTGCCTTGTACAGGAACGAGATCTTCCAAGCAGCCACCCAGATCAGAGTCTACTTCATGTTCATCA